>SJYA01000097.1:2026813-2043319 GCA_006410615.1 Neotragus moschatus | reverse complement strand
TGGATGGCATCACTGAGTCGATGGACATGAGTCTGAGTGAACTCCAGGAGTTGTTGATGGACAGGGAGGCCTGGCATGCTGCGATTCATGAGGTTGCAAAGAGTTGGACAGGACTGAGCAACTGAACTGAAGAATAAAGGCATACTTTTTAAACACACACATATGTATGTATGTATGTATATATGTGTGTGTATATCATGGTAATAAATGAATGTTTTAAGATAAATGATGACATCTAAAAGTTGTTTAGATGACTCTTAGATTACTTCCCTAGTGGCTCAGATGGTAAAGCATCTGCCTGCAATGTGGAAGACCCGGGTTTGATCCGTGAGTTGGGAAGATCTCCTGGAGAAGAAAATGGCAACCCACTCCAGTATTCTTGCATGGAGAATCCCATGGATGGAGGAGCATTGTACACTAAAGTCCATGGGGTCACAAAGAGTTGGACACAATTGAATGATTTCACAAGAGTCATTTACAAATTTAAAACTTCAACAATTAACAATTTGAGCTTAGAAAGTCACATAATCTTTTCAGTCTTAATTTACTCGCTTGAAAAGTGGGAATAACACTATTGATTCTAACTTGAATAGTGGATTATTCACAATAAAAAAGAAGCTATACTATTTTGAAGTTACTAAAGAAACTGTAGAGGAAATTATAAATATGAGCTACTTGTTAGTAATATTAATGATTTGAAAACTTAAAATGTCATTCTTTATCTCTCTCCATTTAATCATTTTTTGAAATATTAGAGTGTTTATCAATATGAAAAAAATAACATAAGAAAATTATTGGAAACTATTGGAAAGAAACTTGTAAAAGTGAGTGAATGACAGTTTTTTTTAAAATCTTCATTTCCACTAAAGCATTCTAACTGTATTTAAATGATGCTATTATTTTGATTAAAATGCTGTAACAGAGTACAAGTTCAAGATCAAAAACTGCTTTCAAGTATAAGAATTACCAATGATGAAGATGAGTGGTTTCAGGTTGTTCTGACCTTCTTAGAATTAGATCTAAACAAAGAAGTCTTTCAGCTTTGGAGACATCATATAAAATTGTCACTGTTCAGGACTGACCTGAGTTATATGGAGGTGAATATGGGAGATATTACCTGTATTAATATACTCAGCTTGTGCTAATAGTTTTATTTTAAGAAAAACTAATGATTTTGAAATTTCAGACTAAGTGTAAATCTTCCTGCTTGTTAAGCTTTGTATAAGCCACCTTAAATCTTCAGGACCTAGCAGTTATCAGTAAATCAAAAAATGAAATAATTGCAAACTCAAAATTTTGGGATGGAAATAGGAAAGAAAAAATGTGTTTTTGCTTTTATTTACAATGCATATTACAGAATGAAACTGCAAATAGTTTATATAATACAGCATATAATATTTAAAGAAGGTGTTTTCAGGCAGAAAAAAATCAGTATATGAAATTCAATGATTCTTCAAAGAACAGATCCTTTTAAACCCAAATTATTCTATTCAAGCAAGCACAGAATGAGTCTTTCTAATGAAAGCAGCTATTTGAGTAGGTTTTTTTTTTTTTTAATTTTATTTCCTAAAGAGGTTATAATAAATTTGGCCCACCTGAGTCTGAGTCAAGGTTACAACTTCCTTGAGGCTTATCTTCTAATAGAATCATTTACCTCTCTGTTAGCAACTTTTGTCTGGGGCTTTTCTGCTTCCTCAGAGTCCCTGGTCCTGTCTGTAAGTCAAAAAATGATCTGATACCCACTTATTTGCATTTTAAAAAACATAGAATAAACTCAATTATAATTGGGTCACAATTAGATACAAAACTAATAAAGCTTTTAAGATTTTTGGTTTATAGGTGGCTCACCAAATAGTGAGCCTTTACAATGTTACCTGACTTCCACTAGAAAGCACTGCGAATGGGTTATCGTAGAGGACAGAGGCAATTCCCTGGGCTGGTATCTTGAAGAAAGAACAGAGATTTCTCATTAACCAGACATCTTATCCAGCAGCGGAGCTTACTTGACTATACTATCAATGTAAACAGCACAAAACATTCAATATTTCTGTGTTCCCCAAGACTGTTCAATCATGGTCAGTATTTAATAGCTAATTCCATACTGTATTGCTAATTCGCTATGTATTATTATACCTAAATAAGTTGATGAGATAAAGCTGCATTCATTTCCTGCCACGGTAACAGAGAATACTACCTCAGCAGAGGGGGAAGAGATGTTGATTGAGATTTTAAAGTTTGGCTTTCGGTAGATCATTGTATGTGGAGGCTTGGTTTGGATCAGGTAAGAATTATAATAAAATTGTTTATGATTGAGTACATAGAAAAGAGAGAATGTTGAGGCAAGTAGTACAAAAGGTCTTGACATGTATAATTTCAGTAAGTTCTTGGAATGAAAAATAAAACACTTGGTAATTGCTAACTTCTAGGCAAGAGTTGTCTATAATACTAACATGAAGTTGATGAAGTCAGCAGAGGAGGAAAGGCGTGTTAATGTAGACAGTAAGCTGTGCAATGGAGTCTCAGTTCTCAGCAGGAAATCCACACAAAACAATATCAAAACTGATGAAGCAAGACAAGAAAGCAGGCACCAGAACAGAGAAACAGCAGGCTCAATGAAGAGCAACATTTGAACACAAAGAAAAACAAAATGATAAGATTGAATCTTAAAGGAACTATGGCTTTAAACACACACAGACAATTTTTTTTTTAATTCATAGACTAAATAGCAAGATGGATATTGCTGAAAAGTAAACTAACAGGCAAAGGAAGATTGATCCCAACGGAATAAGGGATTGTAAAGTATGAAAAAAGGTGTAAGAAATTTGGGAAAATCATGTTAATTTCCAACATCCAAATTGCTTGAATGCCAGAGAGAGAATATTACGGAATCAATGATTCAAAAATCAGTTTCTAATACTCAGTATGGTGAATATAGACATCAATATTGTATTTTAATCATCAAACTAGATAAGACTGGATCTTAATTATCCTCAAAAAAGAAATGCTGATTATGTGATGCTATAGAAATGCTAAGTATTGGTGCAATGACCATCATATTATGACACATAAATGTGTCAAATCAACCTATTGTACACCTTAAATGTATACAATATTGTATGTAAAAAACATTTCAGTTAAATGTACAAATATTAATAGAAATAAAAAATCAGTTTCACCTGAGAAAGTTTTAAAATAGAATTAATTATACATTTCTATCCTAACCAAATATTTTTTTCTTAATCTCAAGCAAAAAAAACATTTAAAGGCTTACCTGGTGGCTTAGTGGTAAAGAATTACTTGCCAACGCAGGAGACACAGATTTGATCCCTGGGTCGGGAAGATCCCTGGAGGAGAAACTGGCAACCCACTCCAATATTCTTGCCTAGGAAATCCCATGGACAGAGGAGCCTGGCGGGCTACAATCCACGGGGTTGCAAAAGAGTCAGACATGACTGAACGACTAGTAAACAACAACGATAACAAACATTTATGTTTCACAGAGCAATGTTCTGCTATTCATAAAAGCAGAAAAGTATTTCAACTGCTGAGAAGCCCCTGAAATCATGGTCTCTGAGAGTTCTAGAAAATGTCTCTTTCTTATGCAGTGAGCAAAATTTTATGTCAGAGATGATCCAATCTAGGATACAAGTCTCTTCTTCAACATTTCCTTAAGTCCGAGTGCTGAGAAACTCTTTATGTCTGAAAATCTGAGGAGGGGAAAGTCTATATGTCCCATAAAGTGAAAGAGTACTCCCATTGTCTGGAATTCCCTCTCCTATGAGTGCACAAAGTAGACTGATGGCATGTCACTTGTCCCCAAACTTTACTTAACTTTTTAAACAGAATCTTTATCCAGTTAGATTATTTTCTGAGTAGTTGGCTTGAGTTATCTCAGTTAATTTTGATAATATTTTCCTAACAACATCCATGTTGCCTATTATCACAAGATACATTGTTCCACACCTTTTATTTCTTTGTATATACTGTTTTCCGCCTCTGCTGCTAAGTTGCCTCAGTCGTGTCCGACTCTGTGCGACCCCATAGACAGCAGCTCACCAGGATCCCCCTTCCCTGGGATTCTCCAGACAAGAACACTGGAGTGGGTCGCCACTTCCTTCTCCAATGCATGAAAGTGAAAAGTGAAAGTGAAGTTGCTCAGTCGTGTTCGACTTAGCAACCCCATGGACTGTAGCCTACCAGGCCCCTCCATTCATGGGATTTTCCAGGCAAGAGTACTGGAGTGGGGTGCCATTGAGTTATGTCCAACACTTTTGTGACCACATGAACTATAGCCTTCCAGTCTCCTCTGTCCATGAGAATCCCCAAACAATAATACTGGAGTGGGTTGCCATTTCCATATCCATGGTATCTTCCTGACCCGGAAATCAAACCCATGTCTCCTGTATTGCTGGTGGATTCTTTCTGTTGTAGGGAAATTTATTTCTACACTAGGATGTAAAATTCCTTGAGAAAGGTGCTACTGAAACAGTTCCATTTTACTAAGGAAGGTGGGCATGTTTCTCCAAAGTGGTTATTCAGAAACCTAAGTACCGTCTGTCAATTGCTCATCACAGATGACACAAGATAGTTAGAATGCTTAGAATGCTATTTTGGGGCAGGAACCACTATTCTATGTTTGAGCAGGTAAAGAAAATCTTGCTAAAATGACCCTTTATTACCAGCTTCATCGTCTCTTTAGGTTTATAAAGACTGTTAGCTATATTCAGAGGAAAAACCAGAGTCCTGCCTGACTCTGGTCCCCACCATTACAGTCAGGCTTAGATAACATCTACTAATTTTGATCTGAATAAAATCATCTCATTTTATTCATTTTCATTTTGAACACTGACATAATACCTACCTCCATACAGTTTATCATAGAGGTTACATGCTAATGGGACAGAAGGTGATATATTCCATTTTTTTCTTTCATCATTGTTAAATAAAAACAAAGCTCGATTTACTAAGGAGAAATTGTATTTGAAAGGAATATTGCAAGGGTGAAAAAGACTATTGTGATAGGGAGAACAATCTGATCATAAGGCTTTTGAGTATCTCAAAGGTTAGGAAAAGTTTTCTTTTATAGAGAGAAATGGACAAGGTTAAAAGGAACTGCATGAGGGGGGATGAGATGAAAGGGTGGCATGATCGTAAAGGAGATCAGAGAACGTCTCACTCTGAGGCCAACCTATTCTCAGGAAGGGCTGTTAAAAGAAAAGTTGTATACTGCCCAAAGTTAGGGATCTGCAGAAGGTGAGAAGCTTAGCAAAAGTTTGTTTTGTTTTGTTTAACAAGCATTTGTTCTGACTGATCAGTGAGGGACAAGCAGTTCGGCTTCTAATTAATGAAGCAAAGAATGAGAATTGGGAAGGTGTGGGTCTGGGTTTGTTACAGGAGTACAACGGAACATCCATGATTCTTATCTAAATCATGTGGGGAAGAGGTTCATCACAGTAGACCTTTTCCGTGGAACACAAAAGGGTAGAGGATTTCTTAACTTTTGCTATTTTTCAGAATTCCAGGGCTCAGGTAAAATTCAGTACTGTCAGCATACAGAACATTTTAGATAGGCATCAGAGATGCTCAGAATATATCTTGAAATTTCAAAGCACAACTCCATAAGAACACTTACAGTCATCCTGTGAGGTTGGAAGTGAAATATTGAGAAGTTCTTCTTTGAAAAAAAGCCTGAATTGAGCTGCTGCATTTATCGTTTATTCTGAGGGGCACATGTATACATACAGCAAAATAAAAATGGGGTCTGTTAGTATTTAACCACCTGAAAACTATAATACTTCTATCTCAAAATGGTAATATTTTTATGTTTTTATGGATTACATATGATATAAGTTTTGCCAACACAGAAAAATCTAGAACAGGTAGCCTGGGCTTCTATTTTCTCACTCAAAATGTAGCACATGAGTAGACGATTGCTCCAAAGTTATATATAGTACATAACTTTTAAAATAATTATAAAATATGGAATATTATGTAGAATATAGAGTGCCATTCTANTTCCTTAAGTCCGAGTGCTGAGAAACTCTTTATGTCTGAAAATCTGAGGAGGGGAAAGTCTATATGTCCCATAAAGTGAAAGAGTACTCCCATTGTCTGGAATTCCCTCTCCTATGAGTGCACAAAGTAGACTGATGGCATGTCACTTGTCCCCAAACTTTACTTAACTTTTTAAACAGAATCTTTATCCAGTTAGATTATTTTCTGAGTAGTTGGCTTGAGTTATCTCAGTTAATTTTGATAATATTTTCCTAACAACATCCATGTTGCCTATTATCACAAGATACATTGTTCCACACCTTTTATTTCTTTGTATATACTGTTTTCCGCCTCTGCTGCTAAGTTGCCTCAGTCGTGTCCGACTCTGTGCGACCCCATAGACAGCAGCTCACCAGGATCCCCCTTCCCTGGGATTCTCCAGACAAGAACACTGGAGTGGGTCGCCACTTCCTTCTCCAATGCATGAAAGTGAAAAGTGAAAGTGAAGTTGCTCAGTCGTGTTCGACTTAGCAACCCCATGGACTGTAGCCTACCAGGCCCCTCCATTCATGGGATTTTCCAGGCAAGAGTACTGGAGTGGGGTGCCATTGAGTTATGTCCAACACTTTTGTGACCACATGAACTATAGCCTTCCAGTCTCCTCTGTCCATGAGAATCCCCAAACAATAATACTGGAGTGGGTTGCCATTTCCATATCCATGGTATCTTCCTGACCCGGAAATCAAACCCATGTCTCCTGTATTGCTGGTGGATTCTTTCTGTTGTAGGGAAATTTATTTCTACACTAGGATGTAAAATTCCTTGAGAAAGGTGCTATTGAAACAGTTCCATTTTACTAAGGAAGGTGGGCATGTTTCTCCAAAGTGGTTATTCAGAAACCTAAGTACCGTCTGTCAATTGCTCATCACAGATGACACAAGATAGTTAGAATGCTTAGAATGCTATTTTGGGGCAGGAACCACTATTCTATGTTTGAGCAGGTAAAGAAAATCTTGCTAAAATGACCCTTTATTACCAGCTTCATCGTCTCTTTAGGTTTATAAAGACTGTTAGCTATATTCAGAGGAAAAACCAGAGTCCTGCCTGACTCTGGTCCCCACCATTACAGTCAGGCTTAGATAACATCTACTAATTTTGATCTGAATAAAATCATCTCATTTTATTCATTTTCATTTTGAACACTGACATAATACCTACCTCCATACAGTTTATCATAGAGGTTACATGCTAATGGGACAGAAGGTGATATATTCCATTTTTTTCTTTCATCATTGTTAAATAAAAACAAAGCTCGATTTACTAAGGAGAAATTGTATTTGAAAGGAATATTGCAAGGGTGAAAAAGACTATTGTGATAGGGAGAACAATCTGATCATAAGGCTTTTGAGTATCTCAAAGGTTAGGAAAAGTTTTCTTTTATAGAGAGAAATGGACAAGGTTAAAAGGAACTGCATGAGGGGGGATGAGATGAAAGGGTGGCATGATCGTAAAGGAGATCAGAGAACGTCTCACTCTGAGGCCAACCTATTCTCAGGAAGGGCTGTTAAAAGAAAAGTTGTATACTGCCCAAAGTTAGGGATCTGCAGAAGGTGAGAAGCTTAGCAAAAGTTTGTTTTGTTTTGTTTAACAAGCATTTGTTCTGACTGATCAGTGGGGGACAAGCAGTTCGGCTTCTAATTAATGAAGCAAAGAATGAGAATTGGGAAGGTGTGGGTCTGGGTTTGTTACAGGAGTACAACGGAACATCCATGATTCTTATCTAAATCATGTGGGGAAGAGGTTCATCACAGTAGACCTTTTCCGTGGAACACAAAAGGGTAGAGGATTTCTTAACTTTTGCTATTTTTCAGAATTCCAGGGCTCAGGTAAAATTCAGTACTGTCAGCATACAGAACATTTTAGATAGGCATCAGAGATGCTCAGAATATATCTTGAAATTTCAAAGCACAACTCCATAAGAACACTTACAGTCATCCTGTGAGGTTGGAAGTGAAATATTGAGAAGTTCTTCTTTGAAAAAAAGCCTGAATTGAGCTGCTGCATTTATCGTTTATTCTGAGGGGCACATGTATACATACAGCAAAATAAAAATGGGGTCTGTTAGTATTTAACCACCTGAAAACTATAATACTTCTATCTCAAAATGGTAATATTTTTATGTTTTTATGGATTACATATGATATAAGTTTTGCCAACACAGAAAAATCTAGAACAGGTAGCCTGGGCTTCTATTTTCTCACTCAAAATGTAGCACATGAGTAGACGATTGCTCCAAAGTTATATATAGTACATAACTTTTAAAATAATTATAAAATATGGAATATTATGTAGAATATAGAGTGCCATTCTATAATAGGTTTTCGAAAACTTGAAACTATGGATTTTGAGTGTGGCCAGTCTTTCAATGCTGATTCTGCTGTTTGCTGCAGAGTCAATAGTTTTGCCATTAGTTTTGTCACCTTGGTAAGTTGTCAAGTCGTTTGTGCCTTATTTTCTACATCTTTAAATTGATTACTCCAATGCCCACTAACTTAAGTGAGCTTGAGAATGTAAAATTGATTTATTACATGTGGATTAAAGTGCCAGTAAAACAAAACACCAAAACTACAAGGGATAAATTTTTGAATTAATAAGTTCCCTTATGAATGAATTCTGATAATAAGGATAGTCAATACTTGATGCCTAAATAAGAACTGACAGAGCAAAGATGCTACCATTCTGAATCTACTCACTTAATAAACTCTCCCCTTGGTCTGCCCATGTACCACATAAACTGTTCCTCATTGTTCAATTCTTTTTTTTTTTCCTAGAATAAAATCCAAAGGCATTCCATCCTCATATTTTTTAAACTTTATGAAATGTTTGTTCTATAAGCACTAAAAATATGACAGATACATGCAGTTTTAAAAGCTAATCATTTTCTTGTCACACCTCTAGAGTTTCTTCAACTAGTATAATAATAACTGGGCCATTATTCCTCTGAGAACTGAAAATGAATGTTCATAAATAATTGAGCTTCTAAAAGCCATAATAACAAGGACTTTAAATGTCACATTTACTTACCAAATTCACTCTTTTTTCTGCCACGTAATTTTAATATACCTTTATGGGTACTGTGCATGATTTCTTTCTATAGCATTATCTCTGGAGAACAGTGATTTTTTTTTTCCCTGTAACTGAGTCTGAAAGAAAAAATCTAGAGGAATCTTTGAGATTAATACTTGTGTAAGAGGTGCTATGATTCAATGCTGAGGAAGTTTTAGACTTTATTAGTATCTTTGATAATAATATTGCACTGTTTAACAAGAATGTCAAGGGGCAATGGGGTAGACCTATAGTCATTTAAGAGTAATTGACAAGAAGGTTTGGGTGGCTCTCTTCTTCCTTGCATGTGTGTTTCTGTCAGGGAGATTTCACTACTAGCGTATTGTTGTTTGGTTGCTAAGTCGTGTCCTACTCTCCCACGACCCCATGGACTGTACTGCACCAGACTCCTCTGTCCATGGGACTTCCCACACAAGAATACTGGAGTGGGGTGTCATTCCCTTGCCCAGCTGATCTTCCTGACCCAGTGATCAAACTCATGTCTCTTGCACTGGCAGGTGGTTTCTTTACCAGCTGAGCAATCTGGGGAGCCCAACTAGAATATGTTGTTCATTGTTCAGTTGCTCTTTGTTCTTCATTGTTCAGTCACTCTTTGTGACCCCATGGACTGTAATCTGCCAGGCTCATCTGTTCTCCACTATCTCCTGGAGGTTGCTCAAATCCATGTCCAGTGATTTGGTGATGCTATCTAACCATCTCATCCTCTGCTACCCTCTTTCTCTTTTGCCTTAATCTTTCCTAGCATCAGGGTCTTTTTGCATCAGATGGCCAAAATAATGGAGCTACAACAACAGTCCTTCCAATGAATATTCAGGGTTGATTTCCTTTAGGATTTGATCTTCTTGCATTCCAAGGGACTCTCAAGAGTCTTCTCCAGCACCACAATTCAAAAGCATCAATTCTTCAGCACTCGACCTTCTTTCAACTAGAGTATAGTACATCTTTTGGCAGCAACAATATGAGTCTGTTAAAAAGTAAATTGGGCAATAACACTGGGAGAAAATGAGACTATTCAAGAACTGTCTGCAGTTATCTGAGGGCTCTAAGGAGAGCAAAGTGAAGCAGCTGCTGCTATGGAAAGGATCAGCAGTTGTTGCCTACATGCAGTGAAAAATCAACATAACCATGTGGGCAAACATTTTAATACAGTACCCACTCTGTAACCTCAGCTTACCGTATATTTAACCCCTGACAGAAACCATAGAGTTCAATAGACCCAAATCTCTGTCAACACTGTGTGTGACAAAGCAACAAGCTTGTGATCTAGAGCCCTTGATATCTGTTATTTTGGCTATTGTGTTATTTTCTACGTGCTCTCCCAATGTGGAGGTGAGGGCATTTTAAAAAATAGAAAAAAAGGTAAAAGAAAATGCATGAGAATTAGTTTCTCCACATCATTTTTCTCTACCATGTGCCCGTGAAAAATGAATTAAAGAAACCTCAGAGAGGCTCAGAGTTGAGTCCCACTCTTTGCGACCCCATGGACTGTAGCCTACCAGGCTCCTCCCTCCATGGGATTCTCCAGGCAAAAGTACTGGAGTGGGTTGCTATTTCCTTCTCCCAGGGATCGAACCCGGGTCTCCTGCATTCCAGGCAGACTCTTGAGCCACCAGGGAAGCCCACAGAACTGCTACTGAGCACGAAAGCCTGAGCAGAGTGGGAACTGGCCTGTAGGGGGAGCTCTCACACTCCACTACGCTTTGCTCCAAATTGGAAGCGATTTAGGCCTCAATCTCTGATGTGAAGGTGTCTCTACAATTAAGCAAAGAGAAAGAAACTTCTTCCCACCCCATGACAGCCCAGACAGAGACTAGCAGCCAGTCCGTGAGAGATCTCCATATTTTGAACTCCCAGCTTCCTCCACCGAACTCTGTTCATCACAGCCCCTCTCAACTCCCGGTGCTGTGCTTTGTCCCAGTTGTGTCCGACTCTGAGACCCTGTGGACTGTTGCCCACCAGGATCCCCTGTCCATAAGAATTTTCCAGGCAAGAATACTTGAGTGGATTGTCATGCCCTCCTCCAGGGGGTTCTTCCCAACCCAGGGATGGAACCCAGCTCTCCCGCATTGCAGGCAGATTCTCTACCATCTGAGTCCCCAGGGAAGCCCAAGAATATCAGAGTGGGAATCCTATCCCTTCTCCGGGTGATCTTCTTGACCTAGGAATCCAACCAGAATCTCCTGCATTGCAAGCGGATTCTGTTACCAGCTGAGCTACCAGGGAAGCCCCTCAACTCCCTGCTTTACCCTTTAAAAACAAACCGCCCCCCACAACCTCTTTTTCTAAGGATTTGCCTTTGGTGTGCCATATCTGCATCTCCCTCTGGCTATTTCTGAGTAAATTTGGTTTTGCTGGCAAAACAACTAGTTATTATATATTACAGTTGACACCTGTATAGACAACAGAGAGCTACCCATCAGTCTCCACTTATAAAGTGTCCATAGGAGGTTTGTTTATAATATGCTTTGTGGGTTGGAATAATCAAGGGATGAAAGCCAAACCCCTAGAGGCTAAACCTAAGTATGTTTATTGGATTCAAAGCATTGAATTATTGTTTTCACTCATAAAGTCAATGTCAAGTGCTTAAAACTTGCACGCACACAAATATAAAATGGATATTTTTCCTCTCGAATGATGATATTTTTTATGTCCTCAACGATGGCATTTCAGCTTATCATCATTTTTCAGATTAATATACTAAGATTCAAAGAGGGTAAGTGAATTTCTACAATTGTAACAGTTAAAAAATGCCTACCTCAGAGTATTGCAGTGTGAATTAATTGAACATGGATGACTTAAGAAGGCTTTATAATGCTGCTTGTCACATGGAAACAACTTCAGAATGTTTGCTCTTATTATGACCCCTGTTTTCAGGAGATAGAATTGTTCATCTTGAATTACAAAGTTTGAAATGCCAGCTATGACTAAACTTTAACTGCCCTTTTAGTAAAAGTGGAAATAATCCAGGATTCATTTGCATGTAGGTACTATGCACTTCCTGGAGTGACGTTGGCCATGAAAGCAGTGCTGTTAGAAGATAAGGCAGGACCACATAAGTCAAGGATGCCTAACCCCCAGAAACCTCAAAGGAACTTGATTTAGATTTGACCTGTGCTTGACAGCATAATTGGCATGAAACAGGCAAAGTCAAACCAACGGGCAGCCCAGGAGAGAGAATGGGGATCCTGAGTGTGTGAGAATGGCCCCACAGAACACCCTGACTCAGCTCTGTCATTCCTGACATCTGGACATAAGCTGGCTTCACAACTTGAGTCCAAGTTTACAAATGTCAAATCAAAAGTGGCAGAGGAGAAGCAACTGAAACTATGCTACATCTTTATTCTTATAATAACTTGGCATTGTCTTTTGATGTTTATAAAACATTTTTTGGAAAAATATTATCTCAGTAATTTCCTATAACAAAGGGCAAATGTATTTATTAAACAATCTTAATATTAAAAAAAATAGTATTGAGGCAGGTACAAATTTATGTATCTCCCCTTGCAAAATCATTTCCAATCCCACTCCTCTTGAAAAAATAGAGTTGCAATCCTAAACCATGAAATTCGCAGGCTTGAAATCAGGCATACTGTCTCAGACAGTATGATTGTAAAGATACATGTTAATATTGTGCAATTCAGGGATTGAAAATACCACTTTCAGCAGATGTGTTGGATTGAGTGAGTGAGGAGCTGAAGGATGCTTGCCCTGCTAAGAGCGATCGGTTGCTCCCAAGTTCAAATGTTGGCTGATGCCTTAATGGTATTTCAAGATCTCCTGAAATTCTTCTAAAGCTATAAGTTCCAATGTGAATTCTCCATATTTAATGGTAGACAGCTAGTTCAATTTTATAAAAAGCATTACTCCAAGCATAATAATCCACCAGTGGGATTCTGCTATATACAAACCCTTTACCCCCAACCAGTGGGAACTTTAAATCAGAAAACAGTCAGAAAGAGAAGTGGGTGAGTTTTATGGCAGCATTGGGGGTGGGGGTAGTGGTGTGTGCATGTGTGAGTGATTGTTCAGTCACTCAGTTGTGTCCATCTCTCTGCAACCCCATGGACTGTTGCCTGCCAGGCTCCTCTGTCCATAGAATGTTATAGTCAACAATACTGGAGTGGGTTGTCATTTCCTACTCCAGGGGATCTTCAGGACCCAAGGATTGAATCTGTGTCTCTTGCATCTCCTTCACTGACAGGCAGATTCTTTACCACTGAGACACTTGGGAAGCCCTAGGGGTAGGGGTGGGACAATATAAGTTATTTAAGCACTGAGGTGTGGCTAGCAAGGGGTGGCTTAGTCATGTGTAGTAGATATTAATCTTCCTCATTCTTTATCTCTACCAGTGAAACCACCCTGAATTGAAAGTGTTAGCCATTCTGTCCTTTCTGACTTTTTGTGATCCCACGGTCTGTAGCCTGCCAAGCTCCTCTGTCCATGGAATTCTCGAGGCAAGAATACTTGAGTGAGTTTCATTTCCTTCTCTAGGGATCTTCCCAACCCAGGGATTGAACCCAGGTCTCTTACATTGCAGTCAAATTCTTTACTGACTGAGCCTCTAGGGAAGCTTATATATATATATGCCAAATGTGTTTTAGGACATTTTCATAGATATTACGTTTTCAAGACTATTAATAGTTTAAACTTTGGAAGAATTTTTGAAGCTATTAGAAACTATTGGGTTGGCCAAAAATTTTGTTTGAGTCTTCTGTACCATCTTATGGAAAAACCTGAACAAACGTTTTGGTCAACTCAATAATTTAATACAATTAGCTTTAGGTGAAAAATATTGTAAGACTTTCCATTTTTAGGCTGCATTTCACACAATTGAAAAAGTACTTCCTTGTTCAAGAAGGAGGCAATGAGAGAATTCTTAGAGGTAGTGAGGATCATATATTGTGATGTCAGTTTTCTTGGAAAGGATGATTCAGATTTAATTTATACACTGCTTTTTTAATAACATTTTTTAAATACTAAAAGCTAAAGTAGATAAAACATGGACAAGTGACTTAGGATGCTATGAAACCACGTTATGATCAATTCATTTCTGTGCAACTGAGGAAAAAATAAAAATGTCTACAGAAGGATAAATGCAGTAGGTTTGTTATACAAACACACTTTTGGCATATATCCCTGGCCCCTACTTCCACTAGTCCCTAGTTCTTTCCTCTGTGAGACTCTGGTGCCAATGAAGATACTAGGAAAGTGAAAATGCATCCATAGGTCACATACCATCTGCATTTTGCAGTTTGCAAGAACATATTTCTTGGAGTCCAAGGAATGGAATATATTTCCCTCTTGGGACAACCAGATGAAAAGTACTCTTATTTCACCATACAGTGAATCACATTAATGTATCCCTAACCCAAAGAACATGCCCCTTTTCCAAAATGGACTTGGCAGCAGAGTGGTAAAGAATTCACCTGTCAATGCAGGAGACATCTGGGGTCAGGAAGATTCCCTGGAGGAGGAAATGACAACCCAATATTCTTGCCTGGAAAATCCCATGAACAGAGGAACCTATTCAGCTACAGTCCAAGAGTTCACAAAAGAGTCAGACATGGCTTAGCAACTAAACAACAACAACAAAGACCCCATTTATCTATAAAATTGCTAATAAGATATTTGCCTGGGGATATGTAGAGCTCAGCCTTTGGATCAGATATAATTATTTGAAATCCAGCTACAATATATGTTAAGCCTCTGGCTTTGAACAAATCATTATATTTCTCAGCGCTTCATTTACATTATGGTAATAACAACAGTCGGAGAAGGCAATGGCAACCCACCCCAGTACTCTTGCCTGGAAAATCCCATGGATGGAGGAGCCTGGTAGGCTACAGTCCATGGGGTCGCTAAGAGTCAGGCACGATTGAGCGACTTCACTTTCACTTTTCACTTTCATGCATTGGAGAAGGAAATGGCAACCCACTCCAGTGTTCTTGCCTGGAGAATCCCAGGGACAGCGGAGCCTGGTGGGCTGCCGTCTGAGGGGTCAAACAGAGTCAGACACGACTGAAGTGACTTAGCAATAACAACAGTGAGCTGCAGAGTTGCTGTAGGTATAGCAGGATTCTGAGGCTGGATTGTGTCCCTGGTAGGGTTTTATAGTACATAGGAACATTTGAAATCCTGGTAGGGTAGCATAAAGAGAAGTGAATTTGCTAGAGACAGTTTAAATTTAGTTTTGGCAAATGACAGGGCAGTATAGAGACATGAATTTGATGACACCCATCCAACACCATGAATGGGCTGGTGGCTCAGATATTAGAGAATCTGTCTGCAATGCAGGAAACCTGGGTTCAATCCCTGGGTCAGGAATACCTGCTAGAGAAGGGAATGGCAAACCACTCCAGTATCTTGCCTGGAGGATCCCATGGACAGAGGAGCCGGGAAGGCTATAGTTTATGGTGTTGCAAAGAGTCAGACACCACTGAGGGACTATGCTTTCACTTTCATCCATGACCAAGCCTGTAATATGAGGGATAAGCCCTACAGCAATATTAGTTTCATCATAAGCTGTCAGAACCCAGATTTGTGGGGCTTGAGCATTCTCGTCCCAGTAAAAACAGCACACTTGAATTCTACACTGAGTGATCTGCCAGCAGAAAGCAGCAGAGCACTAGCGGAAGTCATGCTCCTCAGTGGGTAATATCAGATGCAGCCTGCTAACATTCTTGGCCTGTTGTCAAAAGAAGATGCCCAGTAAGAGATGGAAGATTCCCAATGGAAGTGGTACTGGAAGAGCTTCTTTCAACAAGGGTAGATTTCTAATATGAATACACGTAAGGGTATCACTAGGAATGCTAAGAAGTGTGCCTTTTGATACCACTCTTTTAATTTGAGTAATTTAGGCTGCATTTCTAACTATCTCAATATTAAAGTAGCATACTAATCATGGACAATGAAACGTGATCACAAATCAAATGTTTTCTGTTAAAAAACAACTATTTTAAGGCCTTTCAGGATAGTTCTTTATCTCCTGATAACAACACTCTCTTTTGATTCAATCTATTTCATGACCAAGATAATCATGACGGTGTGATCACTAACCTAGAGAAAGACATCCTGGAATGTGAAATCAAGTGAGCCCTAGAAAGCATCACTATTAACAAAGTTAGTGGAGGTGATGGAATTCCAGTTGAGCTATTTCAAATCCTGAAAGATGATGCTGCAAAAGTGCTGCACTCAATATGCCAGCAAATTTGGAAAACTCAGCAGTGGCCACAGGACTGGAAAAGGTCAGTTTTCATTGCAATACCAAAGAAAGGCAATGCCAAAGAATGCTCAAACTACCACGCAATTGCATTCCTCTCACGTGCTAGTAAAATAATGCTCAAAATTCTCCAAGCCAGGCTTCAGCAATATGTAAACTGTGAACAT
>SJYA01000097.1:1977852-2020554 GCA_006410615.1 Neotragus moschatus | reverse complement strand
ATAACCTCAGATATGCAGATGACACCACTCTTATGGCAGAAAGTGAAGAAGAACTAAAAAGCCTGTTGCTGAAAGTGAAAGAGGAGAGTGAAAAAGTTGGCTTAAAGCTCAACATTCAGAAAACGAAGATCATGGCATCCAGACCCATCACTTTATGGGAAATAGATGGGAAAACAGTGGAAACAGTGTCAGACTTTATTTTGGGGCTCCAAAATCACTGCAGATGGTGATTGCAGCCATAAAATTAAAAGGCACTTACTCCTTGGAAGGAAAGTTATGACCAACCTAGATGGCATATTCAGAAGCAGAGACATTACTTTGCCAACAAATGTCCGTCTAGTCAAGGCTATGGTTTTTCCAGTTAGTCATGTATGGATGTGAGAGTTGGACTATAAAGAAAGCTGAGCACTGAATAATTGATGCTTTTGAACTGTGGTATTGCAGAAGACTGTTGAGAGTCCCTTGGACTGCAAGGAGATCCAACCAGTCCATCCTAGAGGAAACCAGTTATGAGTACTCATTAGAAGGAATTGATGCTGAGGCTAAAATGCCAATACTTTGGCTACCTGATGTGAAGAGCTGACTCATTTGAAAAGACCCTAATACTGGGAAAGATTGAAGGCAGGAGGAGAAGGGGACAACAGAGGTTGAGATGGTTGGATGGCATCACTAACTCAATGGACATGAATTTGAGTGATGAACAGGGAGTTGGTAATGAATAGGGAGGCCTGGCGTTCTGCAGTCCATGGGGTCAAACAGTGTTGGACCTGACTGACTGAACTGAACTGAACTGAACTGATTCCTGCAGCATAAAACTTCCAAGTGGCTGTTGATAACTTGAAAAGATATTTTTAAGGAGTCATAATGCAGGTGACATGTAGCAATGAAGCTATTTTGTCCTTTTATTATCACTATGCAATCCTGATTAAACACTTTTTCCTCTAATTGACATTCACTGAAGCCATTGAAAGCTTTCAGTCCAAGCACATTTTCCTTCAAAAATACCAACCATGACAGGAGCAAAACTCTTTCATTAAAACATGGTACTCTTGTTTTCTTTATGCCAGAAGTGAAAGACAGATGGTCAGATAGTGAATGAAAATTTGGCTTAAAGGCCTAGTTATTTTGTAAAATTAACAATAAGAAAATCAGGTCATGTCACAATAATGTGGAACATCTGGAAATCTACAATGAAATTTTCTGTATCATTCCCAGAAATAGTTCTTCTAACTGATGGAAACATATTCACAAACCGTAGGCTTACCCAAGCAAATGGAGCAAAATCAAATTCATTAGTGTTTTATATAATTACAAAGAAGAGTTTTCATGTACTTGGCACAGTGCATGACACCCAGCTGGCCAGTGGATGGTTTAGTTGTTAAGTCGTGTCTAACTCTTGAGACCCCATGGACTATAGCCTGCCAGGCTCCTCTGTCCATGGGATTTTCCAGGCAAGAATACAGGAGTGGATGCCATTTCCTTCTCCAGTGGATTTTCCTGACCCAGGAATCTAACACAGGTCTCCTGTGTTGAAGGTGGATTCTTTACAAATTAAGCCACCAAGAAACACAACTAATGCTCTTTAAAAATGATGTATATTTGAATGGATACATAAATAAATGAATGAATAAATGCTATAATCAGTCAAAATATCTTAGTGCAAATAAGATTAATGGACTCCAACTAACTTCAGTAGAAAATAAGAATCATTGGGAAGATGATAGCAAGTTCACAGAAGGATAGAAATCTTACTGAAATTAAGAGATTAAACATCAAAAGAGCTAAAGGGGAGAGTATCTCAGTAGTAAGAAGCAAATCTTAGGATACATCACAAACAATTGGCTAGGATGTCCTGTGACATTGCTATATATCAACTTGTTTTTACCACTGACCTCATGTTGCTCCCATCTCTGATATGCTGGTGCTAAGTCACTTCAGTCGTGTCCAACTCTGTGCAACCCCATAGACGGCAGCCCACTAGGCTCCCCTGTCCCTGGGATTCTCCAGGCAATAATACTGAAGTGGGTTGCCATTTCCTTCTCCAATGCATGAAAGTGAAAAGTGAAAGTGAAGTCGCTCAGTCGTGTCTGACTCCTAGCGACCCTGTGAACTGCAGCCTACCAGACTCCTCCATCCATTGGACTTTCCAGTCAAGAGTACTGGAGTGGGGTGCCATTGCCATCTCCGATCTCTGATACAAGTATCCAATATATAGAGTCTTGATCACATGAGCTTTGTCTGGTCTTTTGGGATTCCTCAGTAGGAAAGCAAGACCTAGACTCTCATGAAGACTCACACAATAGAAATATTGCTACTGACTTTAAAGACAGTAAGAAAACACCAAAAATCTATACAATACTGTAGAGTACAATACTATCTTTGTTTTTGATACATCTATATCTATGCCCACCAAGGGCTTCCCTGGTGGCTCAATTGATAAAGCATCCACCTGACAATGCAAGGGATCTTGGTTCGACCTCTAGGTCGGGAAGATCCCCTTGGGAAGGAAATGGCAGCTCGCTCCAGCATTTTTGCCTGAGAATTCCTATGGTCAGAGGAGCCCTGCAGGCTACACTCTGTGGGGTCGTAAGAGTCCGACACTACTTAGGAACTAAACCACAACCACCATATCTATGCATATGGTAACTGTGATTAATTTTTATTTTAGGGCCATGAATGAGTTTATTTGCTTTTTCTCAGTTTGTATCTACTTGTTTTTTAATAAAAACCAATAATTGAATTAAACTAATTATCAAAGAAAAGATAAGAACTTACTGCTTTAGTCTGTCTATTCATTCACTCATTCATCCGTTGATTAATTCAATAAATGTTTATTGAATAACTATTATATTTTAAGGGCTATGTCAGAAACAGAATATTGTATAGTGAGTACCCTTAACCCTTATAAACTATAGGAGGGAACATGTCACACAAATCCGTAGAAAGCTACACATTTTGATATGGAAAATGACTATATTTTTTTTGCTTAGTAATATAAAGTCTATACTGAGGAAGTGAAATAAAAGGCCATGTAAAAGTTTGCTAAGAAAACTGGAGGTAGACCAGTCTAGGTCAAAGGCACACTTTTATATAAAGTGTGTGTGTGAGTGTTTAGTCACGCAGTTGCGTCGGACTCTTTGCTACCACATGATTCCTCTGCCCATGGGATTCTCCAGGCAAGAATACTAGAGTGGGTTGCCATGCCCTCCTCCAGGGGATTTTCACAACCGAGGGATCAAACCCAGGTCTCCCACATTACAGGTGGATTATTTACCATCTGAGCCACCAGGGACACTCTTCTATAAAAAGCCGTATAGTAAATATTTTCAGTTTTGCAGGCCATATGATTCCCCTTGCAGTTGCCCAAATCTGCCTGTGCAGGAGGAATGTAGCCTCAGACAGTCCACAATAACCAAATGAGCACACCTGTGTTCCAGTAAAACAGTGAACTCTTAGCCCTTGGGCAGTTGTTAGCTGATCCTCTACTGGCAAAGAAAATGTCAGACATATATGAAGCCTCCAAGGCACAAAAATCTGAGTAAGTTAGTTTATCAAAACACAGGCTGTTTACTGAGCACTGTGTCTGAAATAGGAAACCCATGTTAAAGACTTGCAACTGTAGTCATATTACATTGGCTTAGAATTATAGTTTCAAACTAAGTTTTTCAGACTTTGGTTTTAAAAGTTCAGGATTTTAAAAAATAAATGGGAATACTTGCTATTTTTTCCATGATATAAAGTACTATAAATTAACTTGAAATAATGGGTTATATGAAAAGTAGAAAAAATATGGCAATCCATCTTACTCTTGTTTTATTTTTTCTAATTATCAATATGTAAATTTTATAATTTACTAGAATGCTTTCATTTTTCTACTGATTTTCAAATTCATCAGAGATACATGTTCTATTTGCATATATTTTTCTATCAAGTTTGCCTCTATTTATAGTAACTCCTCTTTCATTTATTATCTTATATATTCCTTATCCCCCACCATACATGCACATATATTTTCATTAGGTTTGTGATCAATTTTTGAATAACTTTCCCCAGAACTAGTGTTTATTTTTTATCTTTATTCAAAAATTTTTGTATTTCATTAAATCATCTTTTATCTTTAATTCACTCTTAATTCAATTTTAATTTCAAAATGGTTGAGTTTATGATTTCATTTTTTAATTTATCGGATAATGTTCAGAGATCACTACCTATAAATCTTTTATCTTTCCAAATTTACAAAACTTTTTTGTGTGATAAACACAAAACTTTCAAGGACATAGATTTTTGAAAGATGTACATTTTATATATTCATTAAATCATGATTATGATTACTTAACTTCTTTTTAATGTTAGCATTTCCTAAATTTGAGAACATTTTAGAAAAAAATTTCATAATCAAATTGATTTTGTCAAGTATTTTAAGATTCATAATAATTGCATTATTTAGCTGATTTACTTTCATGATTATGTGGTTATCATATTTTTTCACATATTGTCACTTTTTCATATAAAATTTTTCATTTTATTTTTTAATATAAGTTTATTTATTTTAATTGGAGATAATTACTTTAAAATATTATATTGGTTTTGCCATACGCAACATGAATCCGCCACGGGTGTACACGTGTTCCCCATCCTGAACCCCCGTTCCTCCTCCCTCCCCTTACCATCCCTCTGGGTCGTCTCAGTGCACCAGCCCCGAGACACAGATGTATAGAACATTTTTATTTTGATTAGTAAGTTTTATTTTATATTTCATTTTGAAATTTTAATACTGGTATTCTTTATTTGCTTTAATTTGTCTTTACCTAATATCTCTTTTTCTATCTCTGTCATCTTTCAGATATTTTAAGTGTATTTATTGAAAAATACAAAATTTTTATTCTTAAATTTGTTTTTAAATCTGTTTTTGAATATATAATTTATTATTTTTTCAATTACTAATAATTAATTAATTCCCATGGCTTATCTGTTTATATTTTCTTTTAGCTCATGTGCTTTCTGATTTGATAAAAATATACTTTGTTATTTCCCTGTGATCATTAATAAAATGTATTGATTTTTAATTTTATTAATTCTTTCTGTTTTCCCTTACCCTGCTCCCTTCATCAAAGACTTCTTTGATANTTATTATTTTTTCAATTACTAATAATTAATTAATTCCCATGGCTTATCTGTTTATATTTTCTTTTAGCTCATGTGCTTTCTGATTTGATAAAAATATACTTTGTTATTTCCCTGTGATCATTAATAAAATGTATTGATTTTTAATTTTATTAATTCTTTCTGTTTTCCCTTACCCTGCTCCCTTCATCAAAGACTTCTTTGATATGAAAAGAAAATGAAAATGAAAGTGAATAAAATACCTTGATAAATATTTTCTAGTATAATTCCCCTAATTTCTCCTTACATAAACCTCAATCTAAAATTTAACATATACGTTTTGTCTTATGCTTCTTTTTTTAATTTTTTTTATTCCTTTGTTCTAATCTCATACTACTATAAAAACTTGGTAACACCTTTATTTACTTTCACTTCTCATCTGCAACCCAACCTCTGTTTTCCCAGTTTGATTGAAGTCACTGTGGGGTTTTTTTTGGCAATTATTATTATTATTACACAACTTATGTCATTTTGGTTTCAGGACTCTAGATATTTATCTCTTAACTTAATATCCATTTTGTATATGTCTCACTCCTGATTCTTCATTCTTCCTAATTTTGAGTGTGTGTTCTTGTTCTTTGGTGAATTGTGTCTTGTGTTTTACTGACATAGATTACAGAAGCTCTGCTGTTTAAATCTTAGCTTAATTTCAAATAGTATGATTTAACTCATTAGTTAGCTCTGATAGGTAACTGCTATTTCAATGGGCATACAGACTAAACTATAGTCCTTTACACTCAGTACTCTTTAAAAGCTATTCCCATTTTGAGTTTATTTTTGTGTATGGTGTTAGAAAGTGGTCCCGTTTCATTCTTTTACAAGTGGCTGACCAGTTTTCCTAGCACCACTTGTTAAAGAGATTGTCTTTAATCCNTCTTTGGAGGGAATGATGCTAAAGCTGAAACACTAGTACTTTCGCCACCTCATGTGAAGAGTTGACTCATTGGAAAGACTCTGATGCTGGGAGGGATTGAGGGCAGGAGGAGAAGGGGACGACAGAGGATGAGATGGCTGGATGGCATCAAGGACTCGATGGACATGAGTCTGAGTGAACTTCGGGAATTGGTGATGGACAAGGAGGCCTGGCGTGTTGCTATTCATGGGGTCGCAAAGAGCTGGACACGACTGAGCGACTGAACTGAACTGAACTTCTTGTGGAGCACAGGCTCTAGCGTGCGCCGGCTTCAGTAGTTGTGGCGCATGGGCTCAGTATTGAGGTTCCTGGGCTCTATAAGACAGGCTCAATAGTTGTGGCATATGGCTTGAGTTGCTCTGTGGCATGTCAGATCTTTCTGAATCAGGGATGGAATCCACATCTCCTACACTGGCAGGTGACTCTTTACCACTGAGCCACCAGGGAAGCCCCACGAAAGAACTTTGATCAAACGTTGTTTGGATTTTATAAGAGGAACATGTTTGCTCTGTTCAGTGTGTAGAAAGTACCATCAGTTACTGAAATTTGACTATAAAATATAAACTATGATATTTAAATTTAGTGTACTTAGAAACAATNCACTGGCAGGTGACTCTTTACCACTGAGCCACCAGGGAAGCCCCACGAAAGAACTTTGATCAAACGTTGTTTGGATTTTATAAGAGGAACATGTTTGCTCTGTTCAGTGTGTAGAAAGTACCATCAGTTACTGAAATTTGACTATAAAATATAAACTATGATATTTAAATTTAGTGTACTTAGAAACAATAAAACAGTAGTTCTTTAGAGGCTTTCTTTTTCTAAGAGAAATGCACAGCTAATTACATTACCCAATTTTTGGCATTTTAATATCTTTAAATGGCAGAGTAATTTTTATATTCACATAGGCTTTCTAGTTCATCCATTTCTTTTAAAGAAGAGTAAACATGCACCATTCATGGTGACATATAATTCTTGAGTTGTATTCTATTATCTTTCTTGTGATTAAGGACTATGATTCAAGGAATATTCCATCTTTATTGATCACTTATAAAATTGTATTAGATAATTGCAAAATAGTCTATGACTGCTTATTTCACGTGAATTCATAGAGACATTACTATGATTCCCTTCCTAGTTTTCCTAGAGGAAAGGAAGTAGTGAAGGAGAATGTGTGAAGTGACTGTCGATCAACTAAAAATCAGCAGATATTTTATGGCCAAATAATTGAAATGAAGTATACAACAGATTTATACTTTGAAGCATATACAATAAAACTTGAAATGTAATAATAAAAATTATTACCTCAAAACCTGAGACATATGTATAATCTGAAGAAATTAGTTGCTTTGGGAATAGAAAATAGTTGCTGTCAGAAGTAGTTCAGGTGCAGAATCACAGAAAGTTATGGAGAATGACAGATGAGAAGAAATGTCAAGCTGGAACATTTTAGTTGAGATATTTTAGTGACAACACCACTTGGAAATACAGGGATAGTAAGATGATGAATAATTTCTTGATGAGAGAAAATAAGCTCTGTTTTATATTTTACTACTTTAGTGTGACTTTTGATCATTCATAGAGTACTCTTGCCTAGAAAATCCCATGGGCGGAGGAGCCTCATAGGCTACAGTCCAGGGGTCACGAAGAGTCAGACATGACTGAGCGACTTCACTTTCACTATTCACTTTCATGCATTGGAGAAGGAAATGGCAACCCACTCCAGTGTTCTTGCCTGGAGAATCCCAGGGACGGGGGAGCCTGGTGGGCTGCCGTCTATAGGGTCACAGAGTCGGACACAACTGAAGAGACTTAGCAGCAGCAGCAGCAGAGATATATCAGGTAAACATTTTAAAATGTGAATGTGGAACTCAAAATAATTTTCTTTTTTTAACATCAAATGTTCCTCAGTTCAGATGGAATGCAAGTCATATGTAGATTTTAGCGAAAAATAAGAAGTGTGTGCTAAGTTGCTTCAGTCACGTCTGACTCTTTGTAGCCCTATAGACTGTAATCTGCCAGACTCTTTTTTCCATGGGGATTCTCCAGGCAAGAATACTGGAGTGGGTTACTATTTTCCTCTCCAAGGGATCTTCCCGACTCAGGGATCAAATCCTAGTTTCTTATGTTTCCTGCACTGGCTGGTAGGTCCTTTATCACTAGTGCCACCTGGAAAAATGAAAGTGAAGTCATTCAGTCATGTCCAACTCTTTGTGACCCCATGGAGTGTAGCCTGCCAGGCTCCTCTTAAATGTTTTTGGCTGAAGTTTGATAACAAAGGAATGAAAAAGGCAATACCCAGTTTTCAAGGAGTTAGGTATAATGACAGTAAGGACAGAACTATATCCCCTAGAGAAGGAGAGGAGAAGAGTCAGGTCATAAGATCAAGAGGAAAAGCTAAGAAGTTGATCCAAAAGATAATCAAATGAACAAGGTCTCAGTGATAAGCTTCTGTTTAAGAATAAGAGACTATTTTCTGTTGATTGATCAGACAACAGGCTGGTTCCATATTGGGTAAGGAGTACATCAAGACTGTATATTGTCACCCTGTTTATTTAATTTATATGCAGAGTACATCATGTGGAATGTCAGGCTAGATGAAGCACAAGCTGGAATCAAGATTGTTGGCATAAATATCAATAACTTCGGATATGCAGATGACACCACAATTATGACAGAAAGTGAAGAACTGATGAATCTCTTGATGACAGTGAAAGAGGAGAGTGAAAAAGTCGGCTTAAAACTCAATTCAGGAAACTAAGATCATGGCATCTGGTCCCATCACCTCATGGCAAATAGATGGAGAAACAATATAAACATGACAGTATTTTGGGGGCTCCAAAATCACTGCAAATGGTGACTGCAGCCATGAAATTAAAAGATTCTTACTCCTTGGAAGAAAAATTATGACCAACCTAAACAGTGTATTAAAAAGCAGAGACATGACTTTGCCAACTAAGGTCCATCTAGTCAAGGTTATGGTTTTTCCAGTGGTCGTGTATGGATGTGAGAGTTGGACTGTGAAGAAAGCTTAATGCCAAAGAATTGATAATTTTGAACTGTGGTGTTGGAGAAGACTCTTGAGAGTCCCTTGGACTGCAAGGAGATCCAAATCGTTTCTAAAGGAAATCAGTCCTGAATATTCACTGGAAGGACTGATGCTGAAGCTGAATCTTCAATACTTTGGCCACCTGATGCGAATAACTGACTCTTTGAAAATGTTGATGATGGACAGGGAAACATGGGCTGCTGCATTCCATAAGATCGCAAAGAGTCAGACACGACTGAGCAACTGAACTGAACTGGAAGACCTGTTGATTTCCAATTACTAGATTGGGAGATAGTAAAGTATTTATAAACTACAAAAGGCATGGTAATAGTATTCTTTAAGAAGGTGAGGGTTGCCATTTCCTTCTCCAGGATGTCTTCCCGACCCAGGGATCAAACCCACATATCTTGTATCTCCTGCAGTGAGAGGCAGGTTCTTAACCAGCTGATTCACTAGGGAAGCTCTACACAGGTAAATATAGTTTAAAAGCTGTCTTGAAAAGAAGGAAAATGAACTTTAAAAGAAACTGATTAACCGACAGTATTAATGATTCATCTGATATATTCCCAGGGAATATAACCCTGTTGTGTGGATTATATCATCATCTCATTTCCAGCTGAGGTGAACTACACTCTTATATTAAAATCAGTCTCTGTGGAGGGACAAAGTGGAGGATTTAACGCCAAAGAGAAAATCTTAATAAAGCTTCTAGCAGATAACTGAATGGAAATTTTTCATGAACTTGGAATAGAGTATGATTTCTTGAATAGGGTGAAAAGTTCTAACAGTTAAGAAATTATACCGTATTTAAATTAGCTAATCGTTTTTATTAATAGCTTCTGTTAACATGTGAAGTGCAAGACAGATAGTTAGATCTATTGTTTGCCTATTTGATTATCAAAAATCTAATCTCAGAATATGTAGAATTATTTCATAAATACAAAAAAAAAAAAAAAAATACAAGTCAAACTTAGAAAAGGACAAAAGCCCTTGGGCAGTCATTTCACCAAAGAGGATATTCACATATCCCTTAGGAAATCAACCCTGCATATTCATTGGGGGGACTGATGCTGAAGCTGAAGCTCCAATATATGGGCACAATTTGCAAAGAGTCAACTCATTGGAAAAGACTCTGATGCTGGTAAAGAATGAAGGCAATAGGAAAAGGGGGTGGGAAAGGATGAGATGGTTAGATAGCTGTACCAACTCAACAGACATGAATTTGAGCAATCTCCAGGAGACAGCAAAGGACAGAGGAGCCTACCATGCTGCAATCCATGCGGTCTCAAAGAATTGGACCTGACTTAGCAACTGAACAGCACCAGCAGCATTAATGGATGAACAAGTGTAAAATCTTACTAATTTCCAGAGAAAGTCAAATTAAGACTATGAGGCAACACTACATACCTACTTGCACATTCACAAATTCAAACACCTGATTAATACTGATTGTTGCTGATGGTGTACAGCAACAGATACTCTCATACCTGCCAGCTGGGTCATAACGGGAGTACAAGGTCTTTGGAAATCTCATTGGCATTAATTGTAAAACCTGAACACAGATACACTAGATAATCAACATTATTATTCCTAGGAGTATCCCCAACAAAAATGTATACAAAATCATGAACTTAGATACAAATAGTAGCATAATTCATAACAGCCAAACTGAATATTCACTTCCATTGATGGTAAAACTTATAAGCAATAGCATAAATATTATCATACAGTGAATTACTTTACAGGATTGAAAATGAACAAATTATAGACAATGCAGAATTCCACAAACATAATGGGTGAAAAATCTAGTAAGACAAGGGACCTTAATGTCTGATTTCACTTATATAAATTAAGCAGTGGCCATTAACTGAAAATCTGGCAAAGCTATGGAGACAGAGAAAGGTCATTGGGTACCAGGATTCAGAGGTGGGGGAGGTTTGAAAAATTGGACCCGAGGGAATTTTTAGAGTGGGGAAATAATCATGTATGATAGTATTATCATACATACATGACTAGTATTTGTTAAAAATCATGGAACTATGTAACACAAAGAGTGAACCCCAAAGTACACTGTGGACTTTGGAGAGTGAACCCCAGTGTACACTGTGGACTTTGGTTAATAATAATGTATCAATATGGGTTCTTCAGTTGTGACAGATGCACCACTCCAATGAAAGGTTGGAGAAAATATGGGCTTGGAAGAGGGAGTATTTGGGAGTCCTCTGATCTTTCTGGTCGATTTTTCTGTAAACATAAACTGCTCTAAGAAACGAACTCCATTAATTGAAGTAAAAAATAAAGGACAAATATGTTTCCATGGCCCCATCAATCACTTCTTCAGCTTCCAGATCCCTTGACAGACACAAAAGACTCTCTCAAAATAAACATTGAACTAAGAAGGAGCCATACATTTAAGCCTTTCTTCCATTACTGAGCCTTTATTACATAGCTGAGTATGATTTTAAGACTTCATCAAAAGTTCTTCAGCTTTCAAAACATTAAAAATTAAAAAAATTTTATTCAACGTTTGATTTTTCCAACTGTAAGATGTGATTAATTATATAAGCAATTCATCTGTCTCTGATCTAGCTATACTATTGTTTATTGAGATTTATTTAACTAATGGAATTGTTTTAGCTTGAAAGCAGCAGGTACCATTCAGAATGGCTGCTATCCAAAAGTCTGCAAGCAATAAATGCTGGAGAGAGTGTGAAGAAAAGGGAACCCTCTTACCCTGTTGGTGGGAATGCAAACTGGTACAGCCACTATAGAGAACAGTGTGGAGATTCTTTAAAAAACTGGAAATAGAACTGCCTTATGACCTAGCAATCCCACTGCTGGCACACACACCAAGGAAACCAAAACTGAAAGAGACACATGTACCCCCAATGTTCATCACAGCACTGTTTATAATAGCCAGGACATGGAAGCAACCTAGATGTCCATCAGCAGATGAATGGATAAGAAAGCAGTGGTACATATACACAATGGAGTATTACTCAGACATTAAAAAGAATACATTTGAATCAGTTCTAACGAGGTGGATGAAACTGGAGCCTATTATACAGAGTGAAGTAAGCCAGAAAGAAAAACACCAATACAGTATACTAACACATATATATGGAATTTAGAAAGATGGTAATGATAACCCTGNGCAACCTAGATGTCCATCAACAGATGAATGGATAAGAAAGCTGTGGTACATATACCCAATGGAGTATTACTCAGCCATTAAAAAGAATACATTTGAATCAGTTCTAATGAGGTGGATGAAACTGGAGCCTATTATACAGAGTGAAGTAAGCCAGAAAGAAAAACACCAATACAGTATACTAACACATATATATGGAATTTAGAAAGATGGTAATGATAACCCTGTATGCGAGACAGCAAAAGAAACGCAGATGTATAGAACAGTCTTTTGGACTCTGTGGGAGAGGGCAAGGGTGGGATGATTTTGGAGCATGACATTGAAACACATATAATATCATATGTGAAATGAATCGCCAGTCCAGGTTCAATGCATGATACAGGATACTCGGGGCTGGTGCACTGGGGTGACCCAGAAGGATGGTGTGGGAGGGAGGAGGGAGGGGGTTCAGGATGGGAGAACACGTGTGCACCGTGGCGGATTCATGTTGATGTGTGGCAAAACCAATACAATATTGTAAAGTAATTAGCCTCCAATTAAAATAAATAAATGTATATTAAAAAAAGAAACAAATAGTAAATCCATCTCTCCAAAGAAGTATAGAATCAGTGCTTTTGTCACTTGGACTGGTTGTTTTGAAATATGCATATATGTTTGTGTGTGTGTATTTGAATGAAAGATATAGATAATTTTCTATTCTGAGCAGTGAATGAAAAAGTAATAGTTTTAACAATATGCAGCCTTGAAAAAAATTAAATGTGATGAAATGTGAATTATCAAAACTGTAATTACAATATAAAGAAACAAAAGCCTATTATTTGTTATTAGAAAACTTACTTTAGTAGTGTGGACTGTTATATTTTTATTACTAATTGGATGGTATTATTTACTTTTAAAATCATTTATTTGTCATAAAAATATAGTTGAGATTCCATGTACAAAGAAAAAATACTCAATTATAAGGGTGATTTGTACATGTTTATAATTTTCAAAAAGATCAGTAGATATCCAGATCACAAATTAAGTGTACATGTCTCCTCTTTTTGTCCATTTCGGTGCACGCCTAACATTACTTTTTAAATTTATGAATAGATGCAGCTGAATTACTCAAAAAGACCTAGAGTACTTGTACACATATTTTCAAATGCAAATTATATGTTACTGCCATGAAGAATAGCTTTCCCTAACCTTTGAGAATCACTGCAGATCATTGTTTAGACTTCCTCATAAGTACATTTAAAGCTGCTTCTTTAACTGAAAAATGTTAAGCACGTATTTCAATTACCATTGTGTCGTTAGGTACATATGGTTTTCTTCCAGATTCAGTCATTACATGGCTTGCTACTCACGCTGTTGTTAAGCTTATGAAAAGAGATTAATGTAATAACTTGTCTGTGCTTTCTCTTAATTAAGTTAGAATGTGTTTCATTCCTCTCCTTGTGTTTGATTGAAAATTAGGAAGATAACGATTTTCTGCAGTATTTATAAAAGAGCTGGTTTGAAGCCACTTGTTCTATGGATCGGGATCCTTTCAAAAGATTCAGGCTCAGCTGGTTTCAGGTAGAGCTAAGGAATCTCCTTTATAAAAACTCTTCAGTGACTATGTGTGTGTGCTCAGCCTGACACTTTGCGACCCTATGGGCTGTAGCCTGCCAGGCTCCTCTGTCTATGGGATTCTCCAGGCAAGAACACTGGAGTGGGTTGTCATGCCGTCCTCCAGGGGATCCTCCCATTGCAGAGATTGAGCCCACATCTCTTAGGTGTCCTACATTGGCAGGCAGATTCTTTACCATTAACATCACCTGGGAAGCCTCTTCAGTGACCATTATGCATACTAAAATTTGAGAGCTTTAATTCATTGGAGGAAAAAAAGTGTCAATTTGTCTTTCTCCAAAGCAAATCTTTTTTTAAAAATCCATTTTATATTTATTAAAGACATATTTAATGAGAGTTCCCTATATCTATATTCATATCTATCTGTATATATAAACTGCTCTATAATCATAAATAATTTAGTCCAAAGTATACTTAGAAGAAAACCTACAGACCAATAAATTCTATAGGAAAAGACCAATTAACAGAATCAATTCATGGCCAAATTTCTTTCCCAAATAAAATAAATGATACTTTTAGATGCAAATTTGAAGGGTTACTAAATGTAACATTTTGGGATAGTTTTTAGCAAGTAAGCCAAAATTGTAATAAGGATGATTGCTATTTTTTGCTAAGTCACTTCAGTCGTGTCTGACTCTGTGCGACCCCATACTTGTTAGCAAACAGTAAAAATTCCAACTCTTTTAAGAATGTTTCCTGTACAGTGTTTAACATAGGTCATCTCTTATTGAATTCAGCGAGGTATATATTATTTTTTCTTTCATTTATAAGTGATGTATTACTGAGGCTGAATAATCTGCTCAAAGTCATGAAATTTGTAAATGATGAAGCCATGCATTGAGCAGAGATCAGATGCACTTCTCAAACCTTCTAAATTGTATTTCTTTACATAAAGGCAGGAATCTTTAGGATTTTCCTGAAATTATGACAAAATATCAGAGGAGGCTGAAATACCAAACCATGATCAGCTTAAAGAGAAATCTTGAGGTAAATATAGATATCTCAGTCGTCATACCACCCCCTTCAACCCAACATACCATTTCAAGAGAATGAGTTGTGTTTTGTGCCCTCATTAACATGGAACTTCTTTATACTGTGGAATCTCACAGAAATCTGGAAAAAAAAAAAAACTGTCACAACTTTGAAATCAACTCAACACTATTTGAAGGAGTATAGAAACATCCGTGTTAAAGGATTTAGTCACATGGAATTATCCAGGCAAGAATACTGGAGTGGGTAGCCATCCCCTTCACCTGGGAATCTTCCCGACCCAGGGATCAAACCTGGGTGTCCCACACTGCAAGAAGATTCTTTACCATCTGAGCCAATAGGGAAGTTCTTAGACATTATGCATTTAAATAATTTAAATGTATATACATTTTTTCATTAGTCATATTTTGTGCCAGCAAGGTAAGTGAAAGTTGCTCAGTCATGTCCAGCTCTTTGCAACCCCATGGATTATACAGTCCTTGGAATTCTCCAAGCCAGTATACTGGAGTGGATAGCCTTCCCCTTCTCCAGGGCATCTTCCCAACCCAGGGATGGAATCTGGGTCTTCTGCATTGCAGGTGGATTCTTTACCAGCTGGGCCACAAAGGAAGCATGTAAAAACAGTGTTTTGAATGGAATAGGCAGAGGCAGTAACTTGGAGGAAATTAAGCCTCGTTAGTATAATAAATGAAGTTAAATAAAAAAAAGACTGTGAAATGATCAAGTAGATGATTCAGTACATTCCATAACTGAGGAAAACCTGTCTGGGAGATAAATTTACCATAATTATGTTCAAAGACTTACTAGAAAATATAGATAATGCATGTAAGAGATAGGTATTTAAGCAAAAAGAGAAATTTATAAGAAAGGATCAAGTTGAAATTAGAGAAGTAAAATCTTGATATCAGCAGTAAAGAATTTCTTCAGCCATCTCAAAAGTAGCCTGGTAAATATGTCAGTGGAAATTATCTAAACTGAAACACAAAGAAAATAAAGGAAAATTTATTTTAAAAATCTATGGGACAATATCAAGCAATCTAACAGTGTAATTGGAGTCCAAAAAGGAAGAGTGTCATCAATAGAACAGTTATATAGAAAATTAATGAAGAGACAGAAATTCTCACAGCACTACTAAAAAGGAAGGGAGAAAATTAGCACTATCAGTAAACAATGAAAATAGATTTAAGTACTACAATATTAACAACCGCATTAGATGTAAATGGTTTAACATCCCACTTAAAAAGAAGTGTTAGCCACATTGGATCAAAAAATATACCTAAAATATATGTCACCTGTAAAAAAGTGCAGCAAGTGATATTTTTCTATTTTTGAAATAGAAAACCCAAAATTTCAACCCTTCAAAAGTGCAATGCAAATCTGGACAAAAGAGATCAGGATTAATTTTTTTGAACTATAGACATTAACTAACGACTTTCAGCAAAGTGAGTGATTATTCAAAAAAGCAGCTGGACTGCCAGTAATCTCAGTGAGCTGTGTGGTATTTTAACTCATGCCAGTTTGATCCTCTTTCTCTCATACAGTGTAGCCCTGAAAATAACAGCCAACATTTTCAGTACTGAAGTGAGCAAAGACATCCTTTGCAAATTATTTTAATAATTACTTTTTAAAATCTGTTTAGTCATTCTTTGGAAGACCACCTCAAAAATTCTGCCTTTATTTCACCTGACTTAGAACTGATCATTGCTAAATCTGCATACATGGGTTATTTTGTTAAAAATATTTACAGGACAGTGTTTTAGATACAGCTGCCAGAGGTGATATAACAACTGGGGCAAAGAAAGGAGTATGTCAAGAGCTTGGGAGAACTAAATGTCAATGAGATCTTCATAAGGGCTTTGAAAAACTCCAATGTATTCCTGGGGAGTCAGAAGTCCATGTTTATGCCCAGAGCTGTGCACTTGCTCAGGAAAGAACTGAACAGTTTCTCACTATTCAGCTGACCAAGCTTGAACCATGAGGAAGCAAGAAGTGAAGGCCAAGACAAAATTGTCAAATGACTGACAGTGCTGAAGAGGCATCCAAACACATGGAATCACTCAGACAACACTGGAAGAGTTTTTTGGTTCTAGATATTTAAGGAAATTCTGTCCAATCATTCACTGACTACTAAGCTAATGGAAATGGCAACCCACTCTAGTATTCTTGGCTGAGAAATCCCATGGACAGAGGAGCCTGGTGGGCTACAGTCCATGGGGTCACAAAGAGTTGGACATGATTTAGCGACTAAATCAACCAAGCTAATGGAACAGGGACCTCAAGAGGCAAATGCAACAAAAACATTGACCTTGTAGAATTAATTTACAAAATTTATTCAGTTCAGTTCAGTCACTCAGTCATGTCTGACCATCATCAGCTCCCAGAATTTACTCAAACTCATGTCCATTGAGTCGGTGATGTCATCCAACCATCTCATCCTCTGTCACCCCCTTCTCCTCTCTCCTTCAATATTTCTCAACATCAGAGTCTTTTTGAATGAGTCAGCTCTTGGCATCAGGTGGCCAAAGTACTGGAGTTTCAGCTTCAGCATCAGTCCTTCCAAGGTATATTCAGGACTGATTTGCTTTTGGATGGACTGGTTGGATCTCCTTGTAGTCCAAGGGACTCTCAAGAGTCTTCTCCAACACCACAGTTCAAAACCATCAATTGTTTGGCGCTCAGCTTTCTTTTTAGTCCAACTCTCACATCCACACATGACTATTGGTAAAACCATAGCTTTGACTAGATGAACCTTTGTTGGCAAAGTAATGCTGCTGCTTTTTAATATGCTGTCCAAGTTGGTCATAACTTTTCTTCCAAAGAGCAAGCATCTTTTAATTTCATGGCTACAATCACCATCTGCAGTGATTTTGAAGCCCCCAAAAATAGTCTGTCACTGTTTCCACTGTTTCCCCATCTATTTCCCATGAAGTGATGGGACCAGATGCCATGATCTTAGTTTTCGGAATGTTGAGTTTTAAGGCAAATTTTTCCCTCTCCTCTTTCACTTTCATGAGGAGTTATGAAATAAACAAACAGAAACTGCATTAAGGAGCAGCAACAAAACAACCTGACAAAGAAGTATATCAGATTTCCAAAGTTGTCGCAATACAATATTGAAAATGTCTGGTTTCCAACAGAAAACAAATTAATAGATGTGGAAAGTAACACAAAATTATGACCCATATGTGGGAGGAAAAGCCCCTAATAAAAATATTTGAAGAAGCACAAGTATATCTCTAGAGAGATATTGAGTTGGCCAAAAAGTTAGTTTGAGCTTTTCCATAAGATGATGTGGAAAACCCCAAATGAAACTTTTGGCAAACCCATGACTATAAAGCAGCTGTTCTAAACATTTAACCAGCTAAAGAATGCCATGTCTAAAATATTCGAGGAAGGATTGAGAATGATATATCACCAAATAGAGAATATCAATAAAGATACAGAAAGTATAAATAGAGCCAAATTGAAATTTTGAAGTTGACAACTGAAAGAAAAAAAAAAGGGAGAGTTCAGTAGCAGTAACGAATCAGCAACTGAAGATATGAGATTATCCAGTCTTAGAAAAATGAATAGCAACTGAGACCTTTGAGACACTATAGAGCATGTCAACATATGCATAATGAGAGATCCAGAAGGAAAGGAGAGAGAGAGACAAAAGGGAATTCTGAAAGAATATTGGAGAAATGGTACAAATCTTTCTAAGTTCAGTTAATCATTTAATATTGCTCATTCATCTGGCAAACCTAAAGTGGGAACACACAGAAGGGATTACATATTATAACCATATTGGATCTCTGGCAGAAATGCAATGTTGTTTCAATATATGAAAATCAATCCATGTGATATACCATATTAACAGAAAAAGAGAAAATAATCATTTTGATAGAAATAGAAACAGGATTTGACAAAATTCAACAAGTCATAATAACAACATTCAATAAGCAAGGATTAGAAGAAAACTTCTTTAGTCCAAAGAAAGGCATCTACAAAATTTCACGGCTGATATTCTAGATAAGAGGGAAACACTGAAGGCTTTCCAACTATGATCAGGAGGCTTATCAACTAAGATAAGGCTACCTGCATTTGCCATTTCTGTTCAGTATTGACTTAGAGGTTCTAGCTAGGACAATTAGAACATAAAATTAAAAACAATGAGATTAAACGTGAAATTAAACAATATAGAAATTAGAAAGGAAGGAGCAAAACTATTTCTCAACACAGTTGACATGACATCAAAAAATACACACACACACACACCAACACAACTATTAGAGCCAATAAATAATTTCAGCAAAGTTGCATAATGCCCCAGCAATGAAAAATGTAAAAATGAAATTCATAGATTCAGTTCAGTTCAGTAGCTCAGTTGTGTCCGGCTCTTTGCGACCCCATCATCACAGCACGCCAGGCCTCCCTGTCCATCACCAACTCCTAGAGTTCACTCAAACTCTTGTACATCGAGTCGATGAAGCCATCCAGCCATCTAATCCTCTGTCGTCCCCTTCTCCTCCTGCCCCCAATCCCTCCCAGCATCAGGGTCTTTTCCAATGAGTCAACTCTTCTCGTGAGGTGGCCAAAGATTTGGAGTTTCAGCTTCAGCATCAGTCCTTCCAATGAACATCCAGGACTCATCTCCTTTAGGGTGGACTGGTTGGATCCCCTTGCAGTCCAAAGGACTCTCAAGTGTCTTCCCCAACACCACAGTTCAAAAGCAACAATTTTTTAGTGCTCAGTTTTCTTCACACTCCAACTCTCACATCCATGCATGACCACTGGAAAAACCACAGCTTTGACTAGACGGACCTTTGTCGGCAAAGTAATGTCTCTACTTTTTAATATGCTATCTAGGTTGGTCATGACTTTCTTTTAGCGTCTTTCAATTTCATGGCTACAGTTACCATCTGCAGTGATTTTGGAGCCCCCCAAAATAAAGTCTGACACTGTTTTCTCTGTTTCCCCATCTATTTCCCATGAAATGATGGGACCAGATACCATAGATTAATTCCATTTATAATATGATCAAGGAACCTAAAATATAAAATATATTTAATCAATAATTTCAAGATTTATACATAGAGAGCTACAGAATATATTTTAGTATCCTAATAGCAAATAAATACATGAGAAAATGTACAATGTAATTACTTAGATGTTAAATAAAATCCAATAGGATACAACTACAGAAAACTTACAGGTAATTTTAATAATTCTGAAAACATCAAGTGCTGACACAGATTCAGAACAACACCACTCATGCGTGTGGTGTTGGAGAAGACTCTGGAGAGTCCCTTGGACTGCAAGGAGATCCAATCAGTCCATTCTGAAGGAGATCAGTCCTGAGTGTTCATTGGAAGGACTGATGTTGAAACTGAAACTCCAATACTTTGGCCACCTGATGCCAAGAGCTGACTCATTTGAAAAGACCCTGATGCTAGGAAAGATCGAGAGCAGGAGAAGGGGACAACAGAGGATGAGATGGTTGGATGGCATCACTGCCTCGGTGGACATGGGTTTGGGTAGGCTCCGTGAGTTGGTGATGGACAAGGAGGCCTGGCATNACCTGATGCCAAGAGCTGACTCATTTGAAAAGACCCTGATGCTGGGAAAGATCGAGAGCAGGAGAAGGGGACAACAGAGGATGAGATGGTTGGATGGCATCACTGCCTCGGTGGACATGGGTTTGGGTAGGCTCCGTGAGTTGGTGATGGACAAGGAGGCCTGGCATGCTGTGCGCATGGGGTCACAAAGAGTTAGACATGACTGAGCAACTGAACTGATCTGATCTGATCTGATAAGAAAGCAAAATGTCGCAGTCACCTATGACACCTTATATTCGACAAAGGAGGCAAGAATATATAATGGATTAAAGACAATCTCTTTAACAAGTGGTGCTGGGAAAACTGGTCAAACACTTGCAAAAGAATGAAACTAGAACACTTTCTAACACTATACACAAAAATAAACTCAAAATGGATTAAAGATCTAAATGTAAGACCAGAAACTATAAAACTCTTAGAGGAGAACATAGGCAAAACACACTCTAACATAAATCACAGCAGGATCCTCTATGACCCACCTCCCAGAATACTGGAAATAAAAACACAAATAAACAAATGGGATCTAATTAAATTTAAAACTTCTGCACAACAAAGGAAACTATAAGCAAGGTGAAAAGACAGCCTTCGGAATTGGAGAAAATAGTAGCAAATGAAGCAACTGACAAACAACTAATCTCAAAAATATACAAGCAACTTATGCAGCTCAATTCCAGAAAAATAAATGACCCAATCAAAAAATGGGCCAAAGAACTAAATAGACATTTCTCCAAAGAAGACATACAGATGGGTATCAAACACATGAAAAGGTGCTCAACATCACTCATTATCAGAGAAATGCAAATCAAGACCACAGTGAGGTACCATTTCACGCCAGTCAGAATGGCTGTGATCAAAAGTCTACAAGCAATAAATGCTGGAGAGAGTGTGGAGAAAAGGTAACCCCCTTACACTGTTGGTGGGAATGCAAACTAGTACAGCCACTATGGAAAACAGTGTGGAGATTCCTTAAAAAACTGGAAATAGAACTGCCTTATGACCCAGCAATCCCACTGCTGGGCATACACACAGAGGAAACCAGAATTGAAAGAGACACGTGTACCCCAATGTTCATCGCAGCACTTTTTATAATAGCCAGGACATGGAAGCAGCCTAGATGTCCATCAGCAGACGAATAGATAAGAAAGCTGTGGTACCTATACACAATGGAGTATTACTCAGCCATTAAAAAGAATACATTTGAATCCATTCTAATGAGGTGGATGAAACTGGAGCCTATTATACAGAGTGAAGCACGCCAGAAAGAAAAACACCAATAGAGTATACTAACACATATATATGGAATTAGAAAAATGGTAATGATAACCCTGTATGTGAGACAGCAAAAGAGACACAGATGTATAGAACAGACTTTTGGACTCTGTGGGAGAGGGAGAGGGTGGGATGATTTGGGAGAATGGCATTGAAACATGTATAATATCATGTAAGAAACAAATCGCCAGTCTAGGTTCGATACAGGATAGAGGATGCTTGGGGCTGGTGCACTCGGATGACCCAGAGAGATGATATAGGGAGGGAGGTGGGAGGGGGTTTTAGGATTGGGAACTCATGTACACCTGTGATGGATTCATGTTGATATATGACAAAACCAGTATTGTAAAGTAAAATAAAATAAAATTTAAAAATCAATTTAAAAAATGTCACAGTCAGTTTGGAAAACTTTGGCAGTTTCTTAAAAGGTTAAAAGATATACTAACTATGTGATCCAACAATCTTGTTCTTAGGTGTTCATCCAAGAGAACCAAAAACATATCCACACAAAGATCTATATTTGAATGTTCACAGCAGTTGTATTCACCATCCCCCAACATAGAAAGCAGCACCAATGTCCACCAAATTTTGAGTGAGCAAATAAAATATTGTTCATCTATACAAACATACTCAGAACTAAGAAAGCGTGAATGATACACACAACATTAATAAATAAATGCATTACACTGAGTGAAAGACAGCATTCTATATGTTATACAGTATACGATTCTATTTATAACATCTATAAAAGTTAAAAATTCAAGAGACAGGAAAATGTTTAGAGGTTATCAGAGAATGGTGTTGGGGGAGAGAACTGACTACAGAGAAACACAAAGAATATTTTTGAAGAGATGGAAAATCTTCTATACATTGATTATCATGGTATTTATACAACTCTAAACATTTTTTTAAATTAACGGATTTATATATCTCTTTTAGGTATATAATTCTTTAATTGTTTAGCTGCTAAGTTATCTCTAACTCTGCAAACCTATGGACTGTAGCACACTATGGTCTTCTGTCCGTGGGGTTCTCCAGGCAAGAATAATAGAGTGGATTGCCATTTCCTTCTCCAGGATAATTCCTCAATAAAACTGGTTAAAAAATAAGTGACAATGAATAGTGAATATTACCCACAGAAAACAATGTCTTTGTTTTATGCTCACAAGCTGTCCAGGTAAGTTATGATTTTTCAAAACTATGCTTTCAAAATTTATCTCCAGGTCAAATGGTTTCTCTGAGACTCTCACCCATGTATCCAATTACATAATTGTTATTTTCACTAATATGTTCAACAGAGATTCAAAACCATCATATTCAAAATAGAAATCATAATCACTGTCACCTCTGCCTCAGATTTGCTTTACATCTTTTGTTTATTATTTCAGATAGTAGGGTCATTTGTTCAAGCCAGGATTTCTCAGATTAGGCTTGTTCCCTTTTAGTCTCTTTCCCCACATTTGGTCAGATTCAATCTGTATCTAGTAAATAGTACAAAAGCAAAATATATTCTTGAATGAGTGAATAAATTAAAGAATTCTGGTTCTGGGAATAGAATCAGTGTTTGAATGATACTGAACAAAGAAGCCCATGGCTTCAGACAAGCATCATGAAATATTCTCTCTGCTTTTAGAAGCAAAACAATGCAATTATGGACAGCGTATGGGAGGGGGGTCAAAATTAATCTGCTGCTGAGATGCACAAGTTAAATATCTTTAGAGAAATGAGGATAGATTGAGCAAAACTATCACAAACCCTTCCATGTTTATCTCCTTAAGTTTTATGTTCTACATCCTGGGCCTTATTTATAATTCTTATATCTGTCTCTATATATGAATTCATAACTGCCTTGTTCTCTCATAGGCATTCCATTTCTCTATATTTTATGCCTGGCTTTGCTAAATCAATTAGATTCAATTGAATTTAGCTAAATAAGTCACAAAACTAAACCCAGAAGACCACGTTAACAGAGACATACTGCTGCATTCATTCTCAATGAATATTTAGTAGTATCCATACTTCCTCAATCTGAAAGCTTATTTGATTTATTGTATAAGCCTGTAAATAGAAGAAAATTGATTGGTCTTAAAATAATAGGCACTCTCATCTAAAGGAAAGAAAAATGTAGCAACCTGAAAATAGTGGTGTTGGTGACATCTATCTTGGTCATTCAAAAATAAAATTTAAATAGTACTCCTAGAGAGATATGACAAGCCTCCCTGCCTCTCTTTCTTCATTTCAATTTCTATAGAGACCAGTTGGCACTTATAAACTGAACTGGAGCAGTGTATGACTTGTTTTCACAAACCCATAATGGATAATGGATAATGGGTGGGACCGTGGCAACAAAGCACTGTCTTTGAACAAAATAGTTGTGGGACTTGAGGATATCATCTGTTTCACGAATGCACCAAGTTTCCCAGAAGAGCTGGCCAATAAAACTGCCAGATCAGGGAAGGTCAAGCACAAAAGAACTAATAGGATCTCAGGGGAAGAGCATTGCAGCTGGTGGTTATTACCACTCATGGCTAGACCTGGAGATACATTAAATATATATATATATATATCAGAACTCTTTCATCAGATAGAATAAATAAATTTACTCTGCTCCGTATTTTTTTCTTTTCTTTCTGCTCCTTGTTGATCTTTCTTTTCCTGCACATAATCAAGACTGCATCATTTTCTGCCTTCACATTGATTTAAATAGTCATACCTTTAACTTTTCCAAATCCTCAATCAGGGTAGAGTACTTTTAATTTGGGTTATTAATAGTTTCTTCTTATTCATATTATTATTTTGTAAACCCTAAATTGGGCATTCCCTGGAGGTCTGCGGTTTAGACTCTGCAATTCCACTGCAGGGGTTGCTATTTCAATCCTTTGTTGGGGAAGTAGGATCCTGTAAGCTGCAGTATGCTTGGAGGGGAGGTGGGGGAACAAAAGTAATAAGCACTGGATGAGGGCATGGCAACCCACTCTAGTATTCTTGCCTGGAGAATCCCACAGACTGAGGAGCCTGGCAGGCTACAGTCCATAGTGTCACCAAGACTTGGACACAACTGAACAACTTAGTAAGAATGCACAAAGCAAGGAATATTTTATAATAATGTATTTCATCAGATTATTTCTTGTCTATGTCCATAGTTTTCTGTTGACACTAAACAATAATATATTTTAGGAAACTCTGTTAGGTTGTTTTTCATGCATTAATTTAATCATTTTTCTTAGAAATGGATTATTACTATTTTTCATGAAAAAATAAGATACTAAGATTAAAGAAAAAAGATAAAATGCCGATTAATCTGACAATTCCTTATCATTTAGAGCCATTTAGATGGATTAGACAGATTTTATTAATCAACTGTTATCAGTGTGTATGCATACTAAGTCGCTTCAGTTGTGTCTGACTCTTTGTAACCCTGCCTGTAGACTGTAGCCTGGAAGATTGTAGCCTGCCAGGCCCTTCTGTCCATGGGATTGTCCAAGCAAGAATACTGGAGTGGGTTGCCATGTCTTCCTCCAGAGGATCTTCCCCACCCAGGCATCAAACCAGCATCTTGTTTACATCTCCTGCTTTGGCAAGCGGGTTCTTTAACACTAGCACCACCTGGGAAGCCCCATCACTGTTCATAGGCAAGTAAAAATATAAGTAACTAGTTCAGGTATTCCTAAAATGCATTGAGAATCTAATAATTAATCACTTTTCCATGGAGATTCATTAATAATATCAACAATAATGTCTTTTACATCATTAAGAGTTTGCAACATTTCTTTAAAACATTTGTGAACTATTCATAAGCCACACTTGGTATGCTGTTAAGCTACCTTTAGAAAAATACCACTCTGAGATGGTTATTCTACATGTTTCTTTTGCCAACTCCCTGAAACCTGCCCCTAGACCAAGTCAGTCCTGAGGATAAAAAGAATATCCGAGGGGTGTCATTAGATTATCTTCCATGCCCCTTCTACAAATTTTCAAGCTGGATATTTATTACAGGCAATGATAGTTATAACATGACTATTTTGCAGCTGACATCAGTTTTAAGACAATGTCAATTATAAGATGCATAGTAATAGCAGTGTTAAACTCAGTGCAAGTACATATCATGCCTAAAGATACACAACTAGTAAATGATCAAGCCAGCATTCAAATTAAGGCCATTAAACACAAGAATCCACATCCTTAACAGCTTTTAATTAAGTATATTTTATATATGTATTAGCATATTAAATATTATATAGAGAAATGGACATTTAAAATAAAATTGCCATAATCTACTTTCTTTATTTCTGATATACTTCTTTAAAACTGCTATCCTGATGCAGGAAGCCTAGCCTGGCTCTCTGTGATGACCTTGAGGAGTAGGATGCTGGAGGTGGGTGGGAGGCAGGCTCAGGAGGGAGGAGGTATATACATAGTTGTGACTAATTTACATGATTGTAGAGCAGAAACCAACAATATTTAAAGCAATTAGCCTCCAATTAAAACAAAACAAAACAAAACTGCTATCCTGTTACCTTTAGTTACACTGCACTGAACTATTCCAGCTGTGTGAAGTTATTCATCCATCCTTCAGTGCACAAATTTTTTCTTGCTTGGTACACAAATGCATTAGCTTATTGATGGCTAATGTAACAAATAAGTCCCCCAAACAAAATCATCTCAAAAAGGGCTTTATATATACACATTTTAGTTGAGAGGTTAGGTAAGTTTTCAGAGGTTACAAGTTGTTGGAAGAAATCTTCAAGCCACTCTTCCAAGATTATTTCATTCTGTAAGCAAGAACAAAGAATTATACATGGCAGGTGCACAATACTTATGGAATGCATGGATAAGTGAATGGATTTGATGTTCAGTTATCTTGAATAAAATATGAAATTTTTATCCTTGATGGAACAACCCCCCCCCAGAAGTCATACTGAAAAGGCATATTGAAAGCATCTGCCTTTCAATGAATAATTCCTGCTGATCCAGTTAAACCAGAGTAAAATTAGAAATCAATTTTCACTTTTATTTTTACTAAATAATATCTTCTCATAGGACAAAAAGAGCTATCTCATTTTAGTATATTTTTGAGGATGAAAATGATGGTGCAGTGTGAATGACTGCCTAGTAGAAATGAAAACAACAATAAAAAAGATTTCTAAAGACAAAATAGTATGTAATTCAAGGATATCATGACCATATAAGAGATGATGTAAGTGAACTTGCTTGGTACACAAATGCATTAGGATATTGATGGCTAATATGGAAAAATGATGATCCTCAATATATTAGTCTTACTCAAATGAACTAATACTTCTAAAAGTTTTATCAGGAAAAACAGAAAAGTTTTTCTAGAGGTATTATAAGACTGTATATAATTATTTTTAAGGTCTGACAATAGACAAAATTCTATCCAGCAATAATTAAAACAAGAGAAATGTATACTTTTCAGTGTACATTCAGATATGTTGTTCTACCCTAGATTTTCACTTGAATCTTTAAGTTAGGGTGAAAATTATCATGGCTTTACAAATAAAGAAACCAGGACTCAGGTTAAATCATAACTGACAAGTTCAAGAATTCAACTCCATTGTCTTCCTTCACATCATTTCCATTATCACCTTTAAGAAGAACAAGAGTGAGGTCATTTATCTCCTTCTGGTAGCCAGCTCTGCTGTAAGAAAGCTGCAAGTATCAGTATTAATTTGATACCTTAAACCAATGAAGGCTGAACCTATTTCACATATTTTCCTCCCCTAACTGTTATATGTACCTTCTGTCATTGTAGTTCATTTGAAGTAACCTTTGGTGTGCAGCCATGCCTTGCCAGACTTGACCAAAACTCATTTCAGTTCAGTTCAGTCATTCAGTTGTGTCCAATTCTTTGTGACCCCATGGACTGAAGCTCACCAGGCCTCCCTGTCCATCACCTATTCCCGGAGCTTCCTTAAACTCATGTCCATCAAGTCCATGATGCCAGCCAACTGTCTCATCTTCCATTGTCCCATTCTCCTCTGGCCTTCAATCTTGCCCAGCATCAGCGTCTTTTCAAATGAGTCAGTTCTTCACACAAAGTGGCCAAAATATTGGAGTTTCAGCTTCAACATCAGTCCTTTCAAAGAATATTCAGGACTAATTTCCTTTAGATGGACTGGTGGGATTTCCTTGCAGCCCAAGGGACGCTCAAGAGTCTTCTCCAACCTCACAGTTCAAAAGCTAAGCCCTGGCTACTTAGTCTACTTCAGTAGCCTTTTGACTATTTCTGACATTGCTTCATATTTACTTCTATTCAAATATTCTGAATATTCAAAATACCCTCCAAGCCTTCTGTTTATTATTTATTGGATATTTATTGCTTCTGAGTTTTCAAAACATAGATGAAACTAAAGCTTAAAATTTCATCTTGGTTTATAACTTTCCACAGAAACAATCATGTCTTCAAAGGACTGTCTTAGTCTAACTGTTATGAATAAACTTCAAAGGAAGAAGGCTGTCCTATTATGAATTTTTTCCACTGAGGAATTGGCTTGATTTCAATACCTGCTTATATTCATTTTGTGATGATATGAATAGATTTGCCCAGAAATGTCCTTGGAAGTTCACTCTGAATGTCCTGGTTAGTGAACCAGTTGAAAGAGTTGAGAATTTCTTATCCCAGTCCCACCTTCTCTCATCACATGGGGCTGTGCCCAATTTTAGCTTCTCATGGGACAAGTTGTTGCTGTTCCTTGACAGGAGAGGGTGTGACATCCCATGAGCACCAAGCTCTCCAGGTGCTGTGCAGCTGGTACTCCTAGATACTCTGTCAATAGCTGGCATAAAAATTCTGGACTGCCTGAGACCAAGAGCCCTTTGTTTTCCCTGTTCACAAGCTAGTTTCTCACCCTTGCTCCAAATAATGAAGAATAAGGGAATCAATGTCCCTCCACTAGAATATAAACCACCCTGTATGCCCAAGCACTCAGGCCATAGTAATTTTTTCTATTGGGGGAACTAGGGAAACCTCAACTTTCTCTTTGCTAGCTGATCTAGCCTTGCAAATAATATTTCATTGAATTCAGCCACAATCTCCATAGAGAAAAAGTTAGAGACCCAGAAAAAGCCCACTTTGCACAGCATAATGCTTTGCAACTTCTCTGAGCCCTACCTAACTAATCAGCTAAGCATACAGGCACAGAGTGACTTAGAAGCAATTTGCACAAAAAAGTATGGCTCTCACCTTCTAACCGGTATACTGTTACTAGTATAAGTATGGGGCTTCCCTGGTAGCTCAGTTGGTAAAGAATCTGCCTGCACTGAAGGAGGCCCTGGTTCAATTCCTGGATTGGGAAGATTCCCTGGAGAAGGGATAGGCTACCCATTCAAGTATTTGGGGCTTCCCTTGTGGCTCAGCTGGTAAAGAATATGCCTGCAATGTGGCACATCTGGGTTAGATCCCTGCGTTAGGAAGATCCACTGGAGCAGGGAAAGGCTACCCACTCCAGTATTCTGGCCTGGAGAATTCCAAGGACTGTGTAGTCCATGGGGTCCCAAAGAGTTGGACACAACTGAGGGACTTTCACTCCCTGGTATCTCAGATGGTAAAGAATCTGCCTGCCATGTGGGAGACCCAGGTTCCATCCCCAGGTCAGGAAGAGCCTCTGGAGAAAAGAATGGCTACCCACTCCAGTATGCTTGCCTGGAGAATTCCATGAACAGAGGAGCCTAAAGGGCCACAGACCATTGGTTTACAAAGAGTCAGACATGACTGATTAACACACACTCAGTACAAGTATAAAAACTAGTGTAACTCCTAATTCTCTTTAAGCTAGAAATTCTTTTTTTTTTTTCTTTTTCCTAGGTCCTTAACACAGGCTTAATTAACTTGAAATAATTACTTTAACTTAAGGAGAACTTCCAGCTGTTTTTGAAAACTTTCTACTTCAAAACTTATAGCTTTCTGTTATTTTTCATTGGGCTATTTAAGCACTAATTGACAAATGTCTTTTTTACTAATTCCCTTTATAAAAACTTTGGCCACCATTTCTACCCAAAAGATGCTTTGTTTTTTTAAAAAAATGCATATTTCAAGGTAGTATCATTATTACCATTACTACTATAACTCGATTATGTAAACTTATACATTTTACTGATTCTTTTAAATAATAGACATTGTGTTTCTATATTATATCTTCATTTCTGAAACAAAGATTATTATAACTCAAAGTAACAAGAACAAACAACTAGGATTAAATTCAAAGATCAAACTTTACCTTTATATAAATATAAATAAATATGTTAATGATATTGTATTTTTGTATTATTAATTTCATCATAAAATTTTCATTGCTATTATAATTTTAATATGTAGTTGACACTTATATTCATTTTATAATGTCTAATTGCAAAAGAAAGGAAAATACAACTTGTAATCTGAGTAGAGGGATTACAGGTAACTCTCCAGGTGACTTTTTTTCAATGGCCTACAGTTTTTAATTAATTTAGACAACAATTTTTTTATTTGAGAACATTTAAAATGCCTTAGAGATTCAAAGGTGGCATCTAAATGATTTTTAAAAAGTTTTGTGACTAGGTACTATTAACTATTTACAGGAAAATTATTGTCCAACTCAGAGTTTCTGGGAGAAGTATATAGAATGTTCAAGGAGAAAGACATACCAGATTACTTATACTTTTCTAAAAAATCTCAATGGAGAGGAATTAGTCATCTTCTAAGGTTCTCAGTTTTCTCATTTAGGGATTCACACAAGTGCATTCACAACTTGATCACTTTTTGATATGATAATTCTATTACTACTTTGGCTTCTTCCCTTGGTAAGACCACCCTTTTGATATCCACCATAGTAATTAGATCTTTGTAAAAGAGCATATATATGACTGCAACTTATTGTTTTCCATGTGACAGGAATGATATTTGTATTGGTCACAAGTACAATGAAAGCTAAGTTTAATTACCCAGGTTTTATTTTTTTTTACTTTATTTTTAATTGAAGGATAATCGCTTTACAATACTGTGTTAGTTTCTGCCATACATCAACATGAATCAGCCATAGGTACACCTGTCTCTTCCCTTTTGAACTTCCCTCCTCAGAATTTTCTTTGAGATTATTTTTCAACAGATATTCAAAACAATGCCCAGTTTTAAGGTAAGGCAAATAAAGACAAGTGCCATTTCAAAAACTTGCCCAAGGTAAGCTACAAATAAGCAACAGAGTCAAAATTTAGATCCCACTCTTTGTCCAAGGAGCACACTGGCAGTTGAGAGGAAAGGCATTTACCTTCCATCGTACACCCTAACCCTCTGCTCTGGCTGTGGAGCTGCTGTCTATTCCATTTATACGAGGCTGCCTCCCAATCACCAACAGCCAAATGTGGCAAATGGTTTTGCCTTGAAGCATACAGCTAAGTATATGAGTGATCACACTTATGTGCTCCCCCTGAGAATTCATGAATGAACACACAACTGTTTTATCCTTGCTATGAAAGGAATCTACTGATGTAAGATTGCACTGTCATTATGCTTTCTAAGTCAGAAAAATAACATAAAAATGAGAAAGTTGACCTCTCTGTGGATTCATTTCTATACAATTTTCTTTGAGAAGAGCTTCAGTTAATGGAAGTTCTAACATTCATATTTTGCCAGTCACTGGTGGATATTAAACTTGCCTCACCTTTGCTGCCCGTTATGTGAGAGGCTAAACTTCTTGATTTCAGACCATTGCTGGTAATTCGCCATGATGGTGGGGCTGTACACCCTGACCCAAGGGAAATTTGCTTTCCCTTTGATAAACTGGGATTTCTCAACACTGTAACAGCTGAATGACCTCACTTGTTCTAGAGACAAGCTGTCCTTGTTTAATCTCCTCAGGTGATTCTCTTATTGGCCTAAATGAGAGACTAGTTGCTCCTTCAGAGGATGCCAAGTGATATGGTGTTGATGAGAGTGAGGGTAGAAAAGTAAATGGCCTCATTTGCATTCAAATAAAGCCTCAGTTAAAAACAATAAGTGCTTAAGCCTGGTGGCTAAGACAGTAAAGCATCTGCCTACAACGTGGGAGACCCAGGTTCAATCCCTGGGTCGGGAAGATCCCCTGGAAAAGGAAAAGGTAACCCACTCCAGTGTTCTTGCCTGGAGAATCCCATGGATGGAGGAGCCTGGTGGGCTACAGTCCATGGGGTCGCAAGAGTCGGACACGACTGAGCGACTTCACTTTCACTTTCACGTTCATGCTTAAGTAATTTACAGAAAAAAAAAATTGTTTCAGGAAACTACATGCTATGAAAACAAGTAGAAAAGCCACATACAGCAGCTTAATACTACACTTACTCTTTCCTGAAATAATGTATTTCAGTCTGAGAACTTTACCTCTAATGAAGATATTTTAAATATTGCTGTCTTTTTTCCCCTGGTGTGTTATGTATACTGTAAAGATATTAGACTAAGAATTTAATAACATTAATTATTTCTGAGGGACTTTAATCCAAGATTAAAGGAATCCCTGATTCCCTTCAAAAAAACTTTATTTTCATTTAGGGAATTGTAGAAATAATAATATCATTGTAGAAATGATATGTGTGTTGTAGAAATAATGTGTGTGTATGTTCAACATTCAGAAAAATAAGATCATGGCATCTGGTCCCATCAGTTAGCTCAGTTCAGTCTCTCAGTCTTGTCCAACTCATGTGATCCCATGAATTGCAGCACACAAGGCATCCCTGTCCATTACCAACTCCCAGAGTTCACCCAAAAACTCATGTCCATCAAGTTGGTGATGCCATCCAGCCATCTCATCCTCTGTCGTCCCCTTCTCATTCTGCTCCCAATCCCTCCCAGCATCAGAGTCTTTGCCAATGAGTCAACACTTCGTATGTGGGGGCCAAAGTATTGGAGTTGTCGCTTTAGCATCAGTCTTCCCAAAGAACACCCAGGACTGATCTCCTTTAGGATGGACTGCTTGGATCTCCTTGCAGTCTAAGCAATTCTCAAGAGTCTTCTCCAACAGCACAGTTCAAAAGCATCAATTCTTTGGCGCTCAGCCTTCTTCACAGCCCAACTCTCACATCCATACATGACCACTGGAAAAACCATAGCCTTGACTAGATGGCTTTGTTGGCAAAGTAATGTCTCTGCTTTTGAACATGCTATCTCAATTGGTCATACTTTTCCTTCCAAGGAGTAGGCGTCTTTTAACTTCATGGCTGCAATCAACATCTTTGGTGATTTTGGAGCCCCAAAAAATAAAGTCTGAAACTGTTTCCACTATTTCCCCATCTATTTCCCATGAAGTGATGGGACCAGATGCCATGATCTTCGTTTTCTGAATGTTGAGCTTTAAGCCAACTTTTTCATTCTCTTCTTTCAATTTCATCAAAAGGCTCTTTAGTTCCTCTTCGCTTTCTGCCATAAGAGTGGTGTCATCTGCATATCTGAGGTTATTGATATTTCTCCCGGAAATCTGGATTCCAGCTTGTGTTTCTTCCAGTCCAGCATTTCTCATGATGTACTCTGAATATAAGTTAAATAAACAGGGGGACAATATACAACCTTGACATACTTCTTTTCCTATTTGGAACCATTCTGTTGTTCCATGTCCAGTTCTAACTGGTGCTTTCTGATCTGCATATAGGTTTCTCAAGAGGGAGGTCAAGTGGTCTGGTATGCCCAACTCTTTCAGAATTTTCCATAGTTTATTGTGACCCAAACAGTGAAAGGCTTTGGCATAGTCAATAAAGCAGAAATAGATGTTTTTCTAGAACTCTCTTCCTTTTTCCATGATCCAATGGATGTTGGCAATTTGATCTCTGGTTCCTCTGCCTTTTTTAAAACCAGCTTAAACATCTGGAATTTCATGGTTCACATATTGCTGAAGCCTGGCTTGGAGAATTTTGAGCATTACTTACTATTGTGTGAGATGAGTGCAACTGTGCAGTAGTTTGACATTCTTTGCCATTGCCTTTCTTTGGGATTGTAATGAAAATTGACCTTTTCTAGTCCTGTGGCCACTGCTGAGTTTTCCAAATTTGCTGGCATATTTAGTGCAGCACTTTTACTGCATCATCTTCCAGGATTTGAAATAGCTCAACTGGAATTCCATCACCTCCACTAGCTTTGTTCATAGGGATGCTTTCTAAGGGCCACTTGTCTTCACATTCTAGGATGTCTGGCTCTAGGTGAGTGATCATACCATCGTGATTTTCTTGGTCATGGAGATCTTTTTTGTACGGTTCTTCATGTATTGTTGCCACCTCTTCTTAATATCTCCTGCTTCTGTTAGGTCCATAGCATTTCTGTCCTTTATTGAGCCCATTTTGGCATGAAATGTTCCCTTGGTATCTCTAATTTTTCTTGAAGAGATATCTGGTCTTTCACATTCTGTTGTTTTCCTCTATTTCTTTGCATTGATTGCTGCGGAAGGCTTTCTTATTTCTCCTTGTTATCCTTTGGAACTCTGCATTAAGATGCTTATATCTTTCCTTTTCTCCTTTGCTTTTCACTTCTTTTATTTTCACAGCTATTTGTAAGGCCTCCCCAGACAGCTATTTTGCTTTTCTGCATTTATTTTCCATGGGGAGAGTCTTGCTCTCTTGTACAAAGTCATGAACTTCAGTCCATAGTTCATCAGGCACTCTATCTATCAGATCTAGGCCCTTAAATCTATTTCTTACTTCCACTATATAATCATAAGGGATTAGATTTAGGTCATACCTGAATGGTCTAGTGGTTTTCCCCCACTTTCTTCAATTTAAGTCTGAATTTGGCAATAAGGAGTTCACAATCTGAGGCACAGTCAGCTCCCCATCTTGTTTTTGCTGACCGTATAGAGCTTTTCCATCTTTGGCTGCAAAGAAGATAACCAATCTGATTTCAGTGTTGACCATCTGGTGATGTCCATGTGTAGAGTCTTCTCTTGTGTTGTTGGATGAGAGTGCTTGTTATGACCAGTGTGTTCTCTTGGCAAAACTCTATTAGCCTTTGCCCTGCTTCATTCCATATTCCAAGGCCAAATTTGCCTGTTACCCCAGGTGTTTCTTGACTTCCTACTTTTGCATTCCATTCCCCTATAATTAAAAGGACATATTTTGGGAGTGTTAGTTCTAAAAGGTCTTGTAGGTCTTCATAGAACCATTCAACTTCAGCTTCTTCAGCATTACTGGTCGGGACATAGACTTGGATTATCGTGGTATCGAATGGTTTGCTTTGGAAAAGAACAGAGATCATTCTGATGTTTTTGAGATTGCCTCCAAGTACTGCATTTCAGACTCTTTTGTTGACCATGATGACTACTCCATTTCCTCTAATAGATTCCTGCCCACAGTAGTAGATATAATGGTCATCTGAGTTAAATTCACCCATTCCAGTCCATTTTAGTTTGCTGATTCCTAGAATGTCGACNATTTCTCCCGGAAATCTGGATTCCAGCTTGTGTTTCTTCCAGTCCAGCATTTCTCATGATGTACTCTGAATATAAGTTAAATAAACAGGGGGACAATATACAACCTTGACATACTTCTTTTCCTATTTGGAACCATTCTGTTGTTCCATGTCCAGTTCTAACTGGTGCTTTCTGATCTGCATATAGGTTTCTCAAGAGGGAGGTCAAGTGGTCTGGTATGCCCAACTCTTTCAGAATTTTCCATAGTTTATTGTGACCCAAACAGTGAAAGGCTTTGGCATAGTCAATAAAGCAGAAATAGATGTTTTTCTAGAACTCTCTTCCTTTTTCCATGATCCAATGGATGTTGGCAATTTGATCTCTGGTTCCTCTGCCTTTTTTAAAACCAGCTTAAACATCTGGAATTTCATGGTTCACATATTGCTGAAGCCTGGCTTGGAGAATTTTGAGCATTACTTACTATTGTGTGAGATGAGTGCAACTGTGCAGTAGTTTGACATTCTTTGCCATTGCCTTTCTTTGGGATTGTAATGAAAATTGACCTTTTCTAGTCCTGTGGCCACTGCTGAGTTTTCCAAATTTGCTGGCATATTTAGTGCAGCACTTTTACTGCATCATCTTCCAGGATTTGAAATAGCTCAACTGGAATTCCATCACCTCCACTAGCTTTGTTCATAGGGATGCTTTCTAAGGGCCACTTGTCTTCACATTCTAGGATGTCTGGCTCTAGGTGAGTGATCATACCATCGTGATTTTCTTGGTCATGGAGATCTTTTTTGTACGGTTCTTCATGTATTGTTGCCACCTCTTCTTAATATCTCCTGCTTCTGTTAGGTCCATAGCATTTCTGTCCTTTATTGAGCCCATTTTGGCATGAAATGTTCCCTTGGTATCTCTAATTTTTCTTGAAGAGATATCTGGTCTTTCACATTCTGTTGTTTTCCTCTATTTCTTTGCATTGATTGCTGCGGAAGGCTTTCTTATTTCTCCTTGTTATCCTTTGGAACTCTGCATTAAGATGCTTATATCTTTCCTTTTCTCCTTTGCTTTTCACTTCTTTTATTTTCACAGCTATTTGTAAGGCCTCCCCAGACAGCTATTTTGCTTTTCTGCATTTATTTTCCATGGGGAGAGTCTTGCTCTCTTGTACAAAGTCATGAACTTCAGTCCATAGTTCATCAGGCACTCTATCTATCAGATCTAGGCCCTTAAATCTATTTCTTACTTCCACTATATAATCATAAGGGATTAGATTTAGGTCATACCTGAATGGTCTAGTGGTTTTCCCCCACTTTCTTCAATTTAAGTCTGAATTTGGCAATAAGGAGTTCACAATCTGAGGCACAGTCAGCTCCCCATCTTGTTTTTGCTGACCGTATAGAGCTTTTCCATCTTTGGCTGCAAAGAAGATAACCAATCTGATTTCAGTGTTGACCATCTGGTGATGTCCATGTGTAGAGTCTTCTCTTGTGTTGTTGGATGAGAGTGCTTGTTATGACCAGTGTGTTCTCTTGGCAAAACTCTATTAGCCTTTGCCCTGCTTCATTCCATATTCCAAGGCCAAATTTGCCTGTTACCCCAGGTGTTTCTTGACTTCCTACTTTTGCATTCCATTCCCCTATAATTAAAAGGACATATTTTGGGAGTGTTAGTTCTAAAAGGTCTTGTAGGTCTTCATAGAACCATTCAACTTCAGCTTCTTCAGCATTACTGGTCGGGACATAGACTTGGATTATCGTGGTATCGAATGGTTTGCTTTGGAAAAGAACAGAGATCATTCTGATGTTTTTGAGATTGCCTCCAAGTACTGCATTTCAGACTCTTTTGTTGACCATGATGACTACTCCATTTCCTCTAATAGATTCCTGCCCACAGTAGTAGATATAATGGTCATCTGAGTTAAATTCACCCATTCCATTCCATATTAGTTTGCTGATTCCTAGAATATCGACATTCACTCTTGCCATCTCCTGTTTGGCTACTTTCAATTTGCCTTGATTCATGGACCTGACATTCCAGGTTCCTATGCAATATTGGTCTTATCAGCATCAGACCTTGCTTCTATCACCAGTCACATCCACAACTGGGTATTGTTTTTGCTTTGGCTCCATCCCTTCATTCTTTCTGGAGTTATTTCTCCACTGAACTGCAGTAACATATTGAGCACCTACCAACCTGGGGAGTTCCTCTTTCTGTATCCTATCATTTTGCCTTTTCATACTGTTCATCACTTTACGGGAAACATATGAGAAAACAGTGGAAACAGTGTCAGACTTTATTTTGGGGGGCTCAAAAATCACTGCATATGATAATTTTAGCCATGAAATTTAAAAATGATTACTCCTTGGAAGGAAAGTTATGACCAACCTAGATAGCATATTCAAAAGCAGAGACATTACTTTGCCAACCAAGGTCCATCTAGTCAAGGCTATGGTTTTTCCAGTGGTCATGAATGGATGTAAGGTTTAGACTGTGAAGAAAGCTGAGTGCCAAAGAATTGATGCTTTTTCACTCTGATGTTGGAGAAGACTCTTGAGAATCTCTTGAACTGCAAGGAGATCCAACCAGTCCATCCTCAAGAGACCAGTCCAGGATGTTCATGGAAAGACTGATGCTGAAGCTGAAGCTCCAATACTTTGGCCCCCTCATGCCAAGAGTTGACTTATTGGAAAAGACCCTGATTTTGAGAGGGATTGGGGGCAGGAGGAGAAGGGGACGACAGAGGATGAGATTGCTGGATGGCATCACCGACTCAGTGCACCTGAGTAAGAATGAACTCTGGGAGTTGGTGATGGACAGGGATGCCTGGTGTGCTGTGATTCATCGGGTTGCAGAGAGTTGGACATGACTGAGCGACTGAACTGAACTGAACTGAACTGATGTATATGTCTCAGTTATATCTAGCCATTTCCAGCTCTTTGCGACCTCATGGACTATAGCCCCCCTAGTTCCTCTGTCTATGGAATTTTCAGACAAGAATACTGGGACAGATTGCCATTTCCTACTCCAGGGTATCTTCCATGACCCCGGGATAAAACTGTATCTCTTGTTTCTCCTGAAATGGCAGGCGGATTCTTTATTCCTGTGCCACCAGTGAAGCCCCATAGAAATAATACAAACAGCCATATCAGTTAAAGGAGATTTAAGCATTGTATGAAAAAGAGACAATCTTTTCTCACAACTAATGAATTTCAAGAACAGAATTTATCCATATTTACTGTTCCATTTTGTCTTGTCTATAATCAGGAATGACTATATTATCTGGTACAAAAATATATGTGAGTATAAGGAAGATGGATTCCATGGGAAAAGCAAAAGGTATTAGTTTAAATTTCAAAACACTTAACATCTAGCAATTTCAAATATACTAGACAAATTTGGATGGGGAAAGGTATTGGTATCGAACAAAAAATCTTGCTTGATGGAACCCATTGATAACTCCATTGGTGTCCCTCTGAGTCAGAAACCTGTTTCTCTCACATGGGGCCTTCTGATGCTTTCCTTCCTGCCCAAAGATCATCCTAGATGATCACATATACCAGCTTATCTTGGGATTTCTTATAACAAAAGTTAACTATATACAAACATTTATTTATTTATTATTTATTTATTTCTGTTGTTTCCCTCACTTTGACAGTTGGTCTACTTGGAAAAGGTCAAAATATCTCTAGTTTAGTTTCCTTGTATGAGTTGGCCATTTCATTCAGAAAAGAGCTCATTTTGGCCAAATCAAACTTTGGAAACAAAGGGGGCTCTCCTTGGAGCCTAGAAATGAGGTTTTACTATAATCAAGAGATGGCTCCAAGCTGCCTTTCACCTTTAGATTTACCTGGGAGTCAGGCACAGTTCCAAGAGTTCAAATTGTCCCGTACTTCAAAACTCTCATTTTGCTCTGATCTTGTTCCATAGAAACTCTAGACCTACATTTATCAATGAGTATTTGACATCCACAGATACATCAAAATTCTTGTAATTCAGTCCCATTATACACAAATGTCTTGAAGTTACAGAAAGATTAAGTGCATAACAATGACTACTACTGACTTTAAAGAAAAAGTCCCCCTCTCACAAATCTCTTTTTTCAATTGCATATTGGACAAAAGTGGTTGCTGGATAAGAAGCAGAGAATCTGTGGTCAATTGTCGCTGAGCAAGTCCTGATAACATGATATTTTTAGAACCTTCCTTTAGAATTTCACAGAACCTTCCTTTAGAACCCTCACTTTGGGGGATTCAGTCAATATTTTGCACTATTATTAAAAAGTTTAGCATTTTCTTTTGCTTTCGAGAAGGACTAAACCCTTTTAGAAAGTAATTTGTTTCAGAAAATCTATTAGGAGGTTTGCAAATGAATCAACCCAGAAAGCTCTATACCTCACAACTCAGGAGAAATGGAGAGGTTAGGCACATTCTCTTCCATCAGAAACACTAGAATTGAAAGCAAAAGAGGAAGGTAGGCTCTGTAAGTTAAAAGAAACTAACTAATCTTTTCATTGACTTGTGTATAAAATTCTGATTGAATCTATAAGATAAGGATCATGACTGAAGTGAGTAAAGAGTCTACTGATAGAACTTGGCTCATTCGCCTCATATCTTTCACACATATGTGATATTTTATATTATGAATATGTATATAATGTACCTGACAGGTATATAAATATAAGTATATTGTATGTATATATATACATCTAATATATGTATGTATATACATATATACATATAATACATATGATATAAACATATATACATATGATAGGAACATTATATATGTATGTGTGTTTGTGTGTGTGTGTGTATGTATACATGCTTGCATGCTCAGGTGTGTCTGACTGTCTGCAACCCCAGGAACTGTAGGACCTAGTTTCCTAGTTTGCTATATACAGTATATAATGTGTGCATATATATATATATTTATTGTGTGTGTGTATATATATATATATATAGTATATATATATATAGTATGAAAGTGAAAGTGAAGTCTCTCAGTCGTGTCTGACTCTTCGAGACCCCGTGGACTGCAGCCGAAAAGGCTCCTCTGTCCATGGGATTCTCCAGGCAAGAATACTGGAGTGGGTTGCCGTTTCCTTCTCCAGGGGNAGGAGAAATGGAGAGGTTAGGCACATTCTCTTCCATCAGAAACACTAGAATTGAAAGCAAAAGAGGAAGGCAGGCACTGTAAGTTAAAAGAAACTAACCAATCTTTTCATTGACTTGTGTATAAAATTCTGATTGAATCTATAAGGTAAGGATCATGACTGAAGTGAGTAAAGAGTCTACTGATAGAACTTGGCTCATTTGCCTCATATCTTTCACACATATGTGATATTTTATATTATGAATATGTGTATAATGTACCTGACAGGTATATAAATATGATAAGTATATTGTATGTATATATATACATCTAATATATGTATGTATATACACATATACATATAATACATATGATATATACATATATACATATGATAGGAACATTATATATGTATGTGTGTTTGTGTGTGTGTGTGTGTATGTATACATGCTTGCATGCTCAGGTGTGTCTGACTGTCTGCGACCCCAGGAACTGTAGGACCTAGTTTCCTAGTTTGCTATACAGTATATAGTGTGTGCATATATATATATATTTATTGTGTGTGTATATATAGTGTATATATATATATATATANACATGTGTAAAAGGCTGCCTACCAGAGAAATTCATTAGGGTCTCAGTGCCCAGGATTTCAGCTGGAAGTCGGTCTGTAAGCACCCTCTGCTAGCATATTCCAAAATCCCAGAGTCCCAGAAGAAAAGCAAGTGTTTAGCATAAACCTTATCATTTGTACGGAGAGTCTAGACATATTAAGCCATTTTTAATAGTTTGGGGAATGACAGAACCCCTTCTAAATCTCAGATGCCAGCCAAAGTTCAAACTTGCGAATGGGCTTTTTGAAGAATAGCAGTCACAGGCCTGCTGGGTTAACTCTTTTCTGCCTGTAGCCCAGTCTGAGTTGTATCAGATAGAGAAAACTAAGGAATTCATCAGAGTAAAAAAATCAACTGTTGAAAAACGAAATTTTAAATGTACTGAATATAAGAAAGGAGCATTCCAATACCAAATTTCTGAGAGTTTGAGAAACAGTGACAGTTAATGTAGGCTTTGGAGAGGTACCCTTGAGGAGGTGCCTGGGGTGAAAGTAAAGACTGCAATATTATTAGAACTTGATTGGCTACTGGCATTTCATGAAGAGTCTTACAGGAGAGAAATTGCAGGTGAGACATATGTGGAGTGTAAGACCATCTGCCATAAGAAGTTGAAAAGAATTTTAGCTTTGTAATAACACAAAAATATTATTTTCAAAAGTCAGTGCAGAGGTAGACCAACGGATGAGACTGAGAAAGCTAGACAATAACAAAGGACATGTAATTGGGACTCACCTTGCTGCTAAGCTATTTCAGTCGTGTCTGTCTCTGTGTGACCCCATAGATGGCAGCCCACCAGGCTCCCCCGTCCCTGGGATTCTCCAGGCAAGAACCCTGGAGTGGGTTGCCATTTCCTTCTCTAATGCATGAAAGTGAAAAGTGAAAGTGAAGTCGCTCAGTTGTGTCCAACCCTCAGTGACCCCACGGACTGCAGCCTTCCAGGCTCCTCCGTCCATGGAATTTTCCAGGCAAGAATACTAGAGTGGGGTGCCATTGCCTTATCCATGCTTCTCTGCAGGGGTCTGTAAACATAAAACATAAAACGTAAGGGACTCACCTTACTTGGTAAATAAATCTGGGTTATTTTAACCTCAACCCTGCCGGAGTCCAGCCCTGGTGGATCCAGGGTGATTTGAAGGTGGATATGGAGTCAGCATCCTAGGAAAAAACTTATTTAATTACAGATAGAGAGGGATTAGAAAATTATCAGAGAAAAGAGGCTGAATAACTTGGCTTACATGGAATAGCAATCACCACCTACATAGGCCACAGGTGTCTTTCAGTTCTCCCAAAGGAGAGGAGGCACTGAGGCCTCCCTGGTCCGATCTTAGAAGCCCAGGCAGAGTTAGTAGGCTTGGTGAGGACCTACGTGCCAGATGGGAATTCAGCCAGAAAATAGTAGGAGATATTAGTGCAGAAAAAGAATACATTTGAATCCATTCTAATGAGGTGGATAAAACTGGAGCCGATTATATAGAGTGAAGTAAGCCAGAAAGAAAAACACCAATACAGTATACTAACACATATATATGGAATTTAGAAAGATGATAATGTTAAACCTGTACATGAGACAGCAAAAGAGACACAGATGTATAGAACAGCCTTTTGGACTCTGTGGGAGAGGGAGAGGGTGGGATGATGTGGGAGAGTGGCATTGTAATATGTATGATATCATAAGTGAAACGAATCACCGGTCTAGGTTCGATGTAGGATGCAGGATGCTTGGGACTGATGCACGGGGATGATCCAGAGAGATGGTGTGGGGCGGGAGGGGGGTGAGGAGGTCGGGATTGGGAGCTCATGTACACTGGTGGCTGATTCATGTCAATATATAGCAAAACGAATACAGTATTGTAAAGCAAAACAAACTAAAAAATAAAAATTAAAAAATAA
>SJYA01000097.1:1937160-1969875 GCA_006410615.1 Neotragus moschatus | reverse complement strand
ATCTTCCTGACCCAGGAGTTGAACCTGCATCTCTTGCATCTCCTGCACAAGGATATCACATTAAATGGGTAAAGCAGACAGCCACAGAGCAAAACAGATTGTTGTGTTGGTGGCCACAGTAAAATAAGCAGGAATTGAAACACTACTAACTTCACCTTCTACAGCCATCACAGATACATGTAGAAAACTGGTCCAGAACACAGTGAGGAGATTGAAAGTTGTGACACAGAATTTAAAAGCTTATAAATTATCATCAGAAAAATGCCATTCTGATGACAATTTATAAACTTTTATATTCTTATTATCTTGGTCTTGGAATGGCATAATTTTCACTAATAAATAGATACATTAAGGTAGGCTTTGGTTCCCCCAAAGACAGGGAACCATAGCCTCAAGGATGTTTTATGAGGAAGACTGTGAATGAAGACTGTGGGCAGTGGAGAAAAAAGATGTTCTCTTACATTGGATTCTCTATTCTAATGTGTTCTAACAAATGATTTAATACTGAAATATGAATCAGGGCTAATCTGAGGACACTGAGAAAAGTGTAAATCTCAGGAGAGTTTTGCAGCATTTCATACATAGATAATGTTCTTTCTAGGGCTCTATGGTATTAAAATTTTTGTATTTTCTCCTTGATCCCTAACACAGCTTCTACAGAAGAAAAGTGAAGTCACTCAGTTGTATTGGACTCTTTGAGGCCCCATGAACTGTAACTTGCCAGGTTCCTCTGTCCATGGGATTTTCCACACACACAGCCTCTAAAACTCTCAGAATTCTCTGAGAGATAGAAGCATTTAATATTATTAATAAAAAGCCTTTTACAACACTTGAGTTTATGCCATAAGGATTAATTCATGGTTGGACCCATCAGTCACTTCTGGATTTGGGCTGGTCACCAGGCAATCAGATGATTGGAGACTTGGAAATTTCCACCCGACCCTCTGACCTATGGAAAGAGTAGGGAGACTAGACATTGAGTTATAAATGAGATTTGGAGAGATTCTGGGTTGGCGAAAATCAATATTCTGAGAAGGTGTAGAGCTAGATGAAAGCTCTGCACCCTCGAACTCCAAACTTTGTCCTATAGAATGCTTCCATTGGGTGTTCCTGACTTGTATCTTTTATAATAAACCAATAATTGTAAGATTCTAGTTTGAGGGGCTCCAAAATCACTGTAGATGGTGACTGTAGCCATGAAATTAAAGGATTTTTGCTCCTTGGATGGAAAGTTATGACCAACCTAGACAGCCTAACGAAAAACAGAGACATTACTTTGCCAACAAAAGTCCATCTAGTCAAAGCTTTGGTTTTTCCAGTAGTCATGTATGAATGTGAGCGTTGGATTATAAGGAAAGCTGAGTGCCGAAGAATTGATGCTTTTAAACTGTGATGCTTGAGAGTCCCTTGAACTGCAAGGAGATACAACCAATCCATCCTAGAGGAAAATATTCATTGGAAGGACTGATGCTGAAGCTGAAACACCAATTCTTTGGCCACCTGTTGCGAAGAACTGACTCACTTGAAAAGACCTTGATGCTGGGAATGATTGAAGGCAGGAGGAAAAGGGAAAGGCAGAGGATGAAATGGTTGGATGGCATCACCGACTCAAAGGACATAAGTTTGAGTAAGCTCTGGGAGTTGGTGATGGGCAGGGAAGCCTGGAGTGCTGCAGTCCCTGGGGTTACAAAGAGTCAGAAATGACTGAGTGACTGAACTGAACTGAATAATTGTAAGTAGAGCACTTTCCTGAGTCCTTTAAGTTGCTGTAGAGAATTGTCAAACCTGAGGAATGGGTCATGGAAATCCTTAAAATTCTGATTGGCCAGATAGTAGTGTAAGTCACCTGGGAAACCCATTTATATCTAGTGTCTGAGGTAGGGGCAGTCTTGAAAGACTGAGCCCTTCATTTGTGGGATCTGAGCTCCATACATATAACATAACCATGTGGAACATGTAAAACATATATAAGATAGAGATGATAGTCATCCTGCTGTAAAGTTATCTTAAATGGTTTCAAATATACACCCTTATTAGTACTGTATCTCAGTTCATGTTGCTCCACGTCCTTGCTGATACTTGATTCTGTCTGTATTTTTCAATTTAGCCATTTGGTTGAAAAGTAGTATCAACTTGTGGCTTTAATGTGTATTTTCCTGATGACTAATGTGAATCATATTTCTAACNTTCAAATATACACCCTTATTAGTACTGTATCTCAGTTCATGTTGCTCCACGTCCTTGCTGATACTTGATTCTGTCTGTATTTTTCAATTTAGCCATTTGGTTGAAAAGTAGTATCAACTTGTGGCTTTAATGTGTATTTTCCTGATGACTAATGTGAATCATATTTCTAATATTCAATAGCCTTTTTAACCTTCTCTTTTACAAAATGTTAAGTCTTTTACCCATTAAAATAATCTGATTGTCTTGTTTTCTTTGATTTGCAGAAATGAGTTAATTATTTTGGCTAGGAGATCTTTATGCATATATGAATTATGAATATGTTTTCCACTTTATAGTTTAAATTTTCACTCTCTTACTGGTGCCTTTTGATGCAATAAGGTTCTTAATTTTAATATAGCTTAATTTGTCTTTTTTGCAAGTTTTGCATCCTGTATTAAAAAATTATTGTCTGCTCCAATATTGAAAAATTATCTCTTGATATCTCCTTCTCAAACCTTTATAAATATTTTTCTTTCATAGTTACATCTATAACCCATTTGGATTTTTTTTTTTATATATAATTGTGAGATGCCAATGAAGAAATTTGCTTTTCATAAATATTGTATTGGCCAAAATATTCGTTGAGGATTTTTCCGTAAGATTGAATGGAANGAGATAGAAGCATTTAATATTATTAATAAAAAGCCTTTTACAACACTTGAGTTTATGCCATAAGGATTAACTCATGGTTGGACCCATCAGTCACTTCTGGATTTGGACTGGTCACCAGGCAATCAGATGATTGGAGACTTGGAAATTTCCACCCGACCCTCTGACCTCTGGAAAGAGTAGGGGGACTAGACATTGAGTTATAAATGAGATTTGGAGAGATTTGGGGTTGGCGAATATCAATATTCTGAGAAGGTGTAGAGTTAGATGAAAGCTCTGCACCCTCGAACTCCAAACTTTGTCCTATAGAACGCTTCCATTGGCTGTTCCTGACTTGTATCTTTTATAATAAACCAATAATGGTAAGATTCTAGTTTGAGGGGCTCCAAAATCACTGTAGATGATGACTGTAGCCATGAAATTAAAGGATTTTTGCTCCTTGGATGAAAAGTTATGACCAACCTAGACAGCCTAACAAAAAACAGAGACATTACTTTGCCAACAAAAGTCCAGCTAGTCAAAGCTTTGGTTTTTCCAGTAGTCATGTATGAATGTGAGCGTTGGATTATAAGGAAAGCTGAGTGCCAAAGAATTGATGCTTTTAAACTGTGATGCTTGAGAGTCCCTTGGACTGCAAGGAGATACAACCAATCCATCCTAGAGGAAAATATTCATTGGAAGGACTGATGCTGAAGCTGAAACACCAATTCTTTGGCCACCTGATGCGAAGAACTGACTCACTTGAAAAGACCTTGATGCTGGGAATGATTGAAGGCAGGAGGAAAAGGGAATGGCAGAGGATGAAATGGTTGGATGGCATCACCGACTCAAAGGACATAAGTTTGAGTAAGCTCTGGGAGTTGGTGATGGGCAGGGAAGCCTGGAGTGCTGCAGTCCCTGGGATTACAAAGAGTCAGAAATGACTGAGTGACTGAACTGAACTGAATAATTGTAAGTAGAGCACTTTCCTGAGTCCTTTAAGTTGCTGTAGAGAATTGTCAAACCTGAGGAATAGGTCATGGAAATCCTCAAAACTCTGATTGGCCAGATAGTAGTGTGAGTCACCTGGGAAACCCATTTATATCTAGTGTCTGAAGTAGGGGCAGTCTTGAAAGACTGAGCCCTTCATTTGTGGTATCTGAGCTCCATACGTATAACATAACCATATGGAACATGTAAAACATATATAAGATAAAGATGATAGTCATACTGCTGTAAAGTTATCTTAAATGGTTTCAAATATACACCCTTATTAGTACTGTACCTCAGTTCATGTTGCTCCACGTCCTTGCTGATACTTGATTCTATCTGTATTTTTCAATTTAGCCATTTGGTTGAAAAATAGTATCAACTCGTGGCTTTAATGTGTATTTTCCTGATGACTAATGTGAATCATATTTCTAATNCCCTTATTAGTACTGTACCTCAGTTCATGTTGCTCCACGTCCTTGCTGATACTTGATTCTATCTGTATTTTTCAATTTAGCCATTTGGTTGAAAAATAGTATCAACTCGTGGCTTTAATGTGTATTTTCCTGATGACTAATGTGAATCATATTTCTAATATTCAATAGCCTTTTTAACCTTCTCTTTTACAAAATGTTAAGTCTTTTACCCATTAAAATAATCTGATTGTCTTGTTTTCTTTGATTTGCAGAAATGAGTTAATTATTTTGCCTAGGAGATATTTATGCATATATGAATTATGAATATGTTTTCCATTTTATAGTTTAAATTTTCACTCTCTTACTGGTGCCTTTTGATGCAATAAGGTTCTTAATTTTAATATAGCTTAATTTGTTTTTTTTTGCAAGTTTTGCATCCTGTATTAAAAAATTATTGTCTGCTCCAATATTGAAAAATTATCTATTGAAGGAATTATCTCCTTCTCAAACCTTTATAAATATTTTTCTTTCATAGTTACATCTATAACCCATTTGGATTTTATTTTTATATATAATTGTGAGATGCCAATGAAGAAATTTGCTTTTCATAAATATTGTATTGGCCAAAATATTCGTTGAGGATTTTTCCGTAAGATTGAATGGAAAATCCAAATGAACTCTTTTGGCCAACTCATTAGATGTTGAATTGACATGTATTGAGACCACAATCATTTCCATGTTTCACTGACATTATCACCATTGTTAATTAAAGATCATATATTTTGATGTAGCTTCCCAGGTGGCCCAGTAGTAAAGAATCCGTCTGCCAATGTGGGAAATGCAGGTTTGATCACTGGATGAGGAAGATCCTCTGGAGAAGGAAATGGCAACACACTCTAGCATTTTTGCCTGAAAAATTTCATGGACAAAGGGACAGAGGAGCTTGGTGGGCTACAGTCCATGGGGTGGCAAAAGGTGGATATGACTGACCACACATGCACACCATACAGAATCTATATCTTGTTCATATTGTTTTCTTCTTTTATTCTTCTATCTGAACACAATGTGTAAGTATAGCTTTGTAGTTTACTATAGTATTATATTTAGTACTATGTAATGTTGCTAAGATTCTTCTTCTACTAGAAGGTTATTTTGCCTTTCTTTTTGGCTCTTTTTTTTTTTAACTTCTGAGGGGGAAAAGAAGCTATGAATATATTGATTGATATTGCCAATATATAAATAAATTTGATCTATTTACAATATGGAGTCTCTATAAACATGCTATTTTGTTTGGTCATCAATAGTTTTTTTGAATCATATTTTTTAGATTTTAGTGTTCAATTCTTACTTTTGTCATATGTGATATTTTCATTGCTGTGTAAGTAATACCACTTCTTAAATTTCCAATTGTGTTGTTCTTTTCTATAGAATATTTTTTTCATATTGACCTTGGATTTGACGATAGCACATTCATTAATTTAATAAGATGGTTCATAGAATATTTGAATTTTTAATTGTCATGTTATCTTTAAGAAAATGACAATGTTACTGATAGTTCTTTACCTTCATTTCTTTTCATCATAAGAAAGTTTTTTCACCCATTTTTTACCTCTCTTTTACCCTTGCCTTACTGCAATGTTCAGACTCTTCATTAAAATATAAAATTGGAAATAGTGAGTATCTTTTTCCTCTTCACCCTCTACAAGTTTTGAACTTTTATTTTGTAATCACCAAATATATTACCTTCTATGTTTTCTGTAGATATTTCTTGTCATTTAAAAAAAATTATTTTTTGTCCTAGCTTACTGAAAGATTTTTCATGAAAGGGTGTTGAATTTTAGTTAAGTGCTTCTATATGGCTTGTGTTGATATGTTTGTTTGTTTGTTTTTTCTATCTTAATTCTTCTTGACAATATTTAGGATTCATGGTTCTGTCAGCCTCATAAAAGTAAAAGTCACCTTCAAATTTTTTTTTCAGAAATTTTGTGCAAGATTAGAGCTATTGCTTTTTTAAAATAGTTATAAAATTTGCTATTAAAAGTATCTGGTACTGGAGTTTCCTGTGGAAACGTTTTTAAGATAACAAATTTAATTTCTTTAACAGATGCTTCACTAGTAAGATTTTATATATCACCTCTTAACTTCAATAAATTGTAATCTGTGGGCATTTGTTCATTCTAATTAAATTATATTTCCCTTCTTCAAAGTTATTCTTAATGATCTTTAGTTATTTTTATTATAGATCTATATTTATGCCATCTTTTCCATTTTTATTTTGTTATTTTGTTTTTTATCTTTTTTGCCTTGATCAATCTTGTTAAGGATTCACAAATTTAAAAATTTAAGTCTTTTCAAAATTCTAGTTTTTGACTGTCTTTTTCTCTATTCTACAGTATTTTTAAAATGTCCTTCATTTGTTTTCATTTTTAGTATTTCTTTCTTTTTTCCACACTCATTCTTCAAATAGAAAGTTGACTTTTTTAAATTCACCCATCTTTCTTTTCATATATGCATATGTCTATATTTTTTTTCTTTAAATATTGCTTAAACTATATCCCACAAGTTTTGATCTGTTATACTTTATTATAATTCAGTTCAATAATTTTCTGTTATCCATGCTGATTCATTTCTTGATCTATGAATTGTTTAGGAATGTATTATTTAATTTTCAGGTAGTACACTTTTTCCTAGTATAATTTTATTACTGATTTCCATTTTAATCCCATAATTAGAGAAAATAATTTGAATTACTTCAAATATTTTAATATTTCAACTTATTTAAATATTTTAAATTTTGTTGAAGCTTTGTTATAATTCACCATATGGTTGTTTTTGATGAACTTTAGATATACATTTACAAACAAATTAAATTCTGTTGTTGTTGAGTGAGTATTCTACATATGTCAGTTTGTGTTGTGATCTTCAGAACCTTTTTCCCCCGTATTTTTGAGTGGTTTTTCTATCATCTGTGCAGAGATATGCTGATATTTGAAGTCAAATTAATTCCAAATGGATTTCATTTCAATGAATTTTTAATATTGCCTCACATTATTCTAAATTGTATCCATTCTGGGGAAGATTCAGGTGGGAGATCTATGGCTTGGTCATTGAAATAATCTTTAAATGGATGACAACAATCCATTTATGGCATAAGTTTATACTAAATACACATCTTGGGCAGCTTTTCAGAATAGTCCATTAACAAATTTTTTTTAAGTAAGTGTTTCCAGTTAATGCAGTCAAGTGGAAAAACATTTCTTTCATATATAAATATTATTTTTAAATCTAACAATATAGCATTTTGTGAATGTATACAGTTAAGTATTAAAGGAACATGATATTTTGATAAAATCTGTGCTTAGCTTTCAATATTAAAAAAAAAAGACAACTTTATATATGCTATCTGGCTAGCTATCCTATAAATCACAGAAGATGATTCTTATTGTGAACCTTTTCCCTTACCAAATATTCTTAGATTATATTTGGGGTTAACAAATATTAAGTCAGCATTTTTAAATTGAGAGATGTTATATAAAATAGTAATGTTAATGCTTTTGAACTATTAGAAATTTGACAAAACCAATGCTGTAACCTGCAATGGCATTTTCTCTGCAACTTACAGCCTCCAGTTTTGGGACGGGTATCTTCATCTTAGTAGCTTTCATCCACTTAAGTTCCCTGCCTAGCAAATGTAGAGAGATATTTGTGAGTCCTGCCTTAAATAAAGTTGTGTGATCTTTAAGCATCCTAATAATCATCATTCAGTACACATCTTGTCAACTGGAGTGTGTCTGGGGTGCTGATTGAATGGAGAATATTTCAGATCAAACTATAACAGAGATTGTGACGAGCAACTGGCAAATAATATGTGAGGGAACGTGAATTTCATTTGTAAAACCATAAACTTGGACATTATTCTAACAATCACATGCTTGGAGTTTATTAGTGAAATTTTAATTAGGCAAAAGATATGTCTGAGAGTTTTTTAATTAAGAAAAAGATGAAATACAGAAGAAGAACACAACCCTAATGGTGGTAACAGGACATCAGAAATAGTAGCAACGATGGAAAACAAACCTGGATGGAAAGACAGAGACCCAATTATTACTTTAAGGAGCCTTCTTCTCTTCCCCAAGTTCTTCTCTTGAAAAGAGCAGAAGAAAAATAGAAGTTCTTCTCTTCCCGAGATCTTTGAAGCATAAAAACAAGAAAAAATTCCGCGCAATGAGCAACATATGTATATATTATGTTAGTTATCTGCAATGGTCAGGAAGTTTAGGACTCAAAATCCAGGGTCTATGCCACATAACATCATTTAATGTTAACATAGCTTAATGACAGTTTCTGGAATAATGACAATCATTTTTTTTTAAAGCGTCATTTTCTGGAATCAGGATATTCATTTAGAGGGAACCTTAAGGAAAATTCAACTGATCCCAAGTCTCTAAACCATAAGAAGTCAGAGGTTATGATATCATTTTGCCTAGAAATGTTTGTAATCCAATTGTTTAAGATAAGGATGCAATTTTCACAGAGGAAGAAGTTAAACTTCCCAGCATTTGTGGCAGATTAAATAGTTATTGACATTCATTTCTAAGGCGAGAAATAATTCACTGTGGAAGCTATCTGCTTCTTCAGATCCAGAGACACAGCCAGGGCAACTGGATTTGGATGTACTTCCAAACTGAAAGAAAATTAGTTGCCTGATTTCTNCCAGCATTTGTGGCAGATTAAATAGTTATTGACATTCATTTCTAAGGCGAGAAATAATTCACTGTGGAAGCTATCTGCTTCTTCAGATCCAGAGACACAGCCAGGGCAACTGGATTTGGATGTACTTCCAAACTGAAAGAAAATTAGTTGCCTGATTTCTTGGAGTCCATGTACATTCTGAGATGTGCTCTGACTAAACAAAAGCAAATAGCAAGATTTTAAATACCAAGAGCATTCTCTTACACTAAGAAAAATGGATGAAACTAAGTCTTTTTTTAATTATAAGACAGGGGAATAACTGAAAAGAGTGTAACGTTTGGATAACTAGACAAAGAGCTGAAACAGAGAAGAGGGTCTCTTTTTTGGAATAATATGGGTAAATTTTTTTCTCCTAAGCCAGTATGACAACATATATCTGCCAGGAAAGTAAAAAATAAAAATGCCTAGTACCATAACATTTGAATAATACTATAGTAATAATTCAGAGAAGGCAGTGGCACCCCACTCCAGTACTCTTGCCTGGAAACTCCTATGGTCGGAGGAGCCTGATGGGCTGCAGTCCATGGGGTCGCTAAGGGTCTGGCACGACTGGGCGACTTTCACTTTCACTTTTCACTCTCATGCACTGGAGAAGGAAATGGCAACCCACTCCAGTGTTCTTGCCTGGAGAACCCCAGGGATGGAGCCTGATAGGCTGCTGTCTACGGGGTCGCACAGAGTCAGACACGACTGAAGCGACGTAGCAGCAGCAGCAGCAGCAGCATAGTAATCATTGGATTATAGCACTGATATAGCTTAAAAGTTGACAAGAAAACAGTTTCTTCCACTTTAATTTATATATATATATATATATATGTTTATATATGTGCGCAGATGCAGGTCAGGAATTAACAGAACTAGACATGGAACTAGATTGGTTCCAAATTGGGAAAAGAGTACATCAAGGCTGTATATTGTCACCCTGCTCATTTAACTTATACACAGAGTACATCATGAGAAATACTAGGCTGGGAGAAGCACAAGCTGGAATCAAGATTGTCAGGAGAAATATAAATAATCTCAGATATACAGATGACACCACCCTTATGGCAGAAAGTGAAGAGGAACTAAGGAGCCTCTTGATAAAAGTGAAAAAGGAGAGTGAAAATGTTTGCTTAAAACTCAACATTCAGAAAACTAAGATCATGGCATCTGTTCCCATCACTTCAGGGCAAATAGATGGGGAAACAGTGGAAACAGTGACAGACTTTATTTTTGGAGGCTCCAAAAGCACTGCAGATGGTGACTGCAGTCATGAAATTAAAAGATTTTTGCTCCTTGGAAATGTTATGACCAACCTATACAGCATATTAAAAAGCAGAGACATTACTTTGCCAACAAAGGTCGGTCTAGTTAAAGCAATGGTTTTTTTATTAGTCATGTATGGATGTGAGTTGGATTATAAAAAAAAGTTGAGCCCCAGATAACTGATGCTTTGAACTGTGGTGTTGGAGAAGACTCTTGAGCATCCCTTGGAGCTGCAAGGAGGTTCAACCAGTCCATCCTAGAGGAAATCAGCCCTGAATATTCTATTGGAAGGACTGATGCTGAAGCTGAAACTACAATACTTTGGCCACCTGATGTGAATAACTGACTTATTTGAAAAGACCCTGATGTTGGTAAAGATTGAAGGTGAGAGGAGAAGGGGACGACAGAGGATGAAATGGTTGGATGGCATCACTAACTCAAAGGACATGAGTTTGAGTAGGCTCTGGGTGTTGGTGATTGACAAGGAGGCCTGATATGCTGACGTCTATGGGTTTGCAAAGAGTCAGACACTATTGAGTGACTGAACTGAACTGATATATATATATATATATATATATATATATACACATATATATATATGTCACAACATAGATAGGTGGGAAAAGTTTATATAATCTACTATGACTGTGTTTGTTTGCCCAAATATTATCTGAATGAACAGTTGAAGGTTTCCAAAGATGTCTGCATCTTATTTTCACCCACCTTGAACTTCCAGAATATTCCCTGTGAAGAAGTATTACGAAAACATAAACAGTTGGCCTTGAAACTTAAATATATAATTGGAATTTCCCCCTCCCTATGCAGATAAAGAAATAGCTCTGGTTGAAGCCTGAGATTTCTAGTAATTCAAAATTCACTTTATAGTTTTATTTCAAACCCATCCATTTCAATATAGACAGAAGTTTAAAGCTAATACCTAATAAAGCCAAATGACATACTTTTTAAGCATTTAAGAGAACTCATCAGCTAGTTTCTATTGGCTTTTCTTGTTTGTTTGTTTGGCACTCAGTTGTTTCTGACTCTGTGATGCTATGCACTGGAGCCCTCCAGGCTCCTCTGTCCATGGGATTCTCCCAGCAAGAATATTGGGGTGGGTTGTCATGCCCTTCAGAGTGTCTTCTGGACCCAGGGATCAAATCCATGTCTCTTATGTTTCCAGCACTGGCAGATGGGTTCTTTACCACTAGTGCCACCTGGGAAGCAACAAGCAGAGAGAAATAAGGTAGTTATANCTGTCCATGGGATTCTCCCAGCAAGAATATTGGGGTGGGTTGTCATGCCCTTCAGAGTGTCTTCTGGACCCAGGGATCAAATCCATGTCTCTTATGTTTCCAGCACTGGCAGATGGGTTCTTTACCACTGGTGCCACCTGGGAAGCAACAAGCAGAGAGAAATAAGGTAGTTATAAAGGAGATGAGGAAGTAAAAAGTATATTACAGAGAGAACAATAGAATAGAGTATTTGGATGTGGAAAAGAAAGAGAATCATGAAAGATATATTTCACAATGAGCTCACTTGGCTTAATGGTGTATCTCTCTGAAGCAGAATACAAAGGAGGAGGGCCACATTTTGGAGGGAAGATAAAGATATTGGTTTTAGATAAATTAATTGAGATTTCAGTACATAATAAATGAAGCTGTTGTCTCTCAAAGTATTTAATAACTGAGACAGCAAGGGCTATGATTAATCAGGAGGCTGTTAGCTAATTCCCTGGACTAGGGTCCTACAGGCTCCATGACATGCTGGACTCTGGGGAAGAGAAGAGGTGCCTAACTGTGGATAGTTAGGAGATTCATCACACCAACTTGGAGCAAGGATCCCCAGTCCAAACAGATGATACTTACGGGTATGAGACAACAGCTTCAACCAGCTCATACAGTGTATTTCACGTATGTAGTCATATCAGTGCATCAGTATCAATCAGTCATGGAAATGTGGACTTTCATATTAGATAAAGGTAGTGGTGCAGTGACTAAGTTGTGTCCTACTGTTTGCAGCCCATGAACTGTAGCCCACCAGGCTTTTCTGTCCATGGGGATTCTCCAGGCAAGAATACTGGAATGAGTAGCCATTCCCTTCTCCAGGGTATCTTCCCCACTCAAGGATCAAACCTAGGTCTCCTGCATTGCAGGCAGATTCTTTACTGACTGAGCACCAGAAAGGCTCACATATTAGAAGAATCTGTACTAGAGGCAGATGTTTGGGAGTTTTTTCTCTTTGCAGTAGTGACCAGAGTCCTTCATATGGGTAGAATTTCTACTCTTTCTGTTGTATTTTTCAATAAAGCTTTTACTCAATTTCTTACAGGCTTATTTCCCAAAGAACCGGGGATATTCTTTTCTCCATGCCTTGAACTAAATTAATTAAATGGTTCTTTTATATAAAAGTGTCAAACAAAGAATAATAACCTGGGGGGGGCTCAAAGACAGATTTATTCATAGTGAGTTTTAAGCAAGTTACTTTTAATTTTCTACTTGGGTTAATGTTAGACTAGATATCATCTATTTTGGCTTATTAATAATTTCTTTCTTTTCTTCCATGTCTAAAATGCAAAGTGAGATATCTGTACTCACAGCATGTCTCAGAGTGTCAAGTAGTGTGAAGAGTCTTAGATTTTATCCTCCTTGTAAGCTAACAGGTGAGCCTGCCACTGTTTTATGGATGCTAGCAGAAGGCATGACACTCCTGAGTCAAATAATTTTATTAATCACAGCAATTCCAGGAGCCAGAATATCAGCATTTTATTGAACAAAGTTCCTCAAGCTGGAATTCCCTTGGGGCATGGCAAAGATGGGCAGATGAAGCCTGCACATGAGTGAAATTTTTAATAGGAGAGAAACTCTGAGTTTAGGAAACTTAATCTTTGATCACAAATACTGTTTGATTTCCCTTTCGTTCCAGACAGAGACAATATTTTACTGTATTGGGCTATGAACAGATCTGCCCTTTGTGCTGAAAGGAGATATTTTTAGCTTTCAAGGCTCTTTGCTGTGTAAACATCATTGAAAGTAATCTTGATCAAGATATACAGGACAATAAGAGATTTATAGAAGACTGTCTCCCATTAATACCTGCCCCTCATTTTTCACAATTCTGACTTCTGGGAAATATCCTCATAAGAACACATCTCCACTGACTATTTTGGTTAACTTGACAGACAGTGGCTAGGACCAAATCTGTTCCATTATTCTCCTTCTGCATTTAACCCAGGCTCTTACATGAGTCCAAGCAGCAGGATGAGCCCTTCGTGCAGATTTCAAACATGTCCTGTCATGCTGATCTCTACTGGCTGAAAAAATCCCATAAACTATCAGGGTCTACCTTAGAAAGCCATGTTTTGTTTTTCGGTTTCTAAATTTGTCATTCCATGAGACATGGATCAAGTGCCCCAGGACTTAGTACTAATTACCAGACTCCATCTCTGTGCAAAAAATGAATTTTAGGAGGAATTCCCTGACTTAGAGCATGAATTTATGGTAACCAGTGGAGAATGTGTGAGAAGAGGGATAGTTTGAGAGTTTAGGACTGAAAATGCTATCATATTTAAAATGGGTAACCAATAAGGACCTACTGTGCAGCATAGGGGACTCTGTTCAATATTCTGTAGTAACCTAAATGGGAAAATAACTTTAAAAAGGATAGATACATGAATATATATAACCAAATCACTTTGCTATGCTCCTGGAATTAACACAACATTGTTAATCAACTGTACTCCAGTATAAAATAAAAAGATTTTAAGTAAATAAGTAAAATTGGGAAAATAATTCTATGGAACATCTAAATTCAAAGCATACCACTGAACTGAGGATAATCTGAAAGTCTTCTAAGGCCAGTGGAGTATTTTCTTAAACACTTGAAGATCACTTATAACCATATCTAATGAGCAAGGCACCGTGTTTCTGAAAAGGAGGCAGGTTAATACCTGGTTTTCACCCAAGAACTGTAGTCCGAAGTCTCCAGTTTAGTTTGAATAATTGACTTAGTACACAAGGACATTTTTATTGAACTTATAAAGATCTACTATGTTCCTCACTTTCACCTGCATGGCATGGTAATGAATTCAGCCAAATGGTCATTATCTTTATGGTCTAAGACTATGCTTATTTAACATGGTAATCTAGCTAACTTAACTTAAAAGGAGTATAACATTATTCCCTCCTAAAGGAAATCCACCCTGAATATTCTTTGAAAGGACTGATTCTGAAGCTGAACCCCCAAAACTTTGGCCCCCTGATGCTAAGAACTGATTCACTGGAAAAGAGCCTTATGCTGGGAAAGATTGAAGGACAAAGGAGAAATGGGCAGTAGAGGATGAGATGGTTAGCTTAGCATTACCAACTCAATGTAGGTGTATATAATCTCCAAGTTGTTCATCTTGATCATTATCCAGAAAGTAATTGAGAGTGTATTATCCCATTCTGGTTACAATCACATTCAGAGACAAAACGTCCTTCCTAAGAGATGTGAACAAAAAAGAACTAAGATGGCAGTCAGAAAATGTTTTATTGCGTTGGCCAAAAAGTTCATTTCAGCTTTTCTGTAATATCCTATGGAAAATCCCAAACAAAACTTTTTGGCCAATCCATCAATTTTGGAAGAGATGTTTCTAATGTGCAAATATACCAGACGTCTATAAATGGTAAAAAGCATGGAAGATCCACTGAATATCTTGAAAATCATTTATTGTTAAGTGGTTTTTGTGACAAAAGCCTACCAGTATCAGATTTCAGATGGTCCAGAAATTGAAAAATGACATGTATTATTCTCAAGGGCTGAAGTGGTATAGCAGAGTCAGCAATTGAGCTAGAGCAGCAAGTCTCTAAACTAAAAAAGCATCAACAACAGTAATCCATAACATTTCTACCTCCTGGGATCTCCTACACCATGTAAGCTGGGTCATCTAAGTAAAATAATTAATGGAGGTTGGCAACTATCACATAAATAACTCCCATAAAAATGATGTCTCTCATTCCATACATGAATAATTTCAGCCTCCATCACGCTCTTTCCTATTTAGCATGAATATTTGTTTGATAGGTTTCCCTGATGGCTTAGTTGGTCAAGAATCTGCCTGCAATGCCAGAGACCTGGGTTTGACCCCTGGGTCAGGAAGATCCCCTGAAGAAGGGAATGACAAGCCACTCCCGTATTCTTGCCTGGAGAATCCCATGGACAGAGGAGCATGGTGGGCTACAGTGCATAGTATCACTAAGAGTTGGGCATGACTAGGTAACTCACACTTTTTGTTTTCTAGGGCCACTGTAACACAGTACCACGGACTGGGTGGCTTAAACAACAGAAATTCATTTCCTTACCATTCTAAAGGCCAGAAAATTAAGGTCAAGGTGCTTCCATGTTTAATTTCTTCTGAGGTCTCTCTTTTTGATTTGCAGATGACTTCCCTCTTGTCTTGTCACATGATGATCCTCTGTGCACATACACCTTTGGTATGTCCTTGTGTGTCCAAATTTCCTCTTCTGAGATGAACACCAGTCAGGTTGGATTAGGGCCCACCTCCATGGCTTCACTTCACCTTAATTACCTCTCTGAAGTCCCTATCTACAAATACTGTCATATCCTGAGCTACTTAGTTATAGAGCTGTTGACTAAAACATATAGTCACAACCTGAAAGTAGAGAGTTATTTTTTCAGTGGGAATGAATAAGACTCTGAGCCTGGGAGATGGCATCACAGTAGCTCTGAGAAAACTGCTCCAAAGAGGCAGGAGTAGAAGTCAGGCTATGTACAAATTTGCAACAGAGCAAGTAGGCAGTCTGAACATCAAAGATCAAATATCAAGTTAAAGAATTTAGCATTCTATGTATGGGAAGATGCAAGTCTCTGGGTTCACTGAATTCATTCCTTTCATATGCACCTCAGCTATCTGGGGCTTGCCTGGTGGCTCCGATGGTAAAGAATCTGCCTGCAATGTTTGATCCCTGGGTTGGGAAGATCTCCTGCACAAGGAAATGGCAACCCACTCCAGTAGGCTTATCTGGAGAATTCCATGTACAGAGGAGCCTAGCAGTTTAAAATCCATGGGGTCATAAGAGTCAGACACGACTAAGTGACTAACTCAACTATCTTGGGGCAAATCCTATTTCCTTGTTCATTCTAAGGAGTGGTACATACTGCTTCTTGCATTCCCTCAGGTCTTCAGCCATCACCATAGGAGGTGGCAGCATCTGATGGATCAAAGTTCTGGGAGCCCTCACTCACTTTTGAGTTCAGTTCAGTCACTCAGTTGTGTCTGACTCTTTGTGACCACATGAGCGGCAGCACATCAGGCCTCCCTGCTGGAGTTCAGCCCCGGTGGATCCAGGATAATTCGAAGGGGAGACAGAATTGGTGAGGAAAAACTCATTATTTAGAAAGATAAAGAGATTAGGAAAGAATAGTGTAGTAGAAAAATGAGTGGAGAAAAGAGGCTGATATTCCTTGGTTTACACAGAAAGCTAATAAAGTCTCAAGACAAGAAACTTGCACCATCTACATTGGGCCACAGGCGCCTGCTTGAATAGCGGAGGGTGCCCCACCTTGGATTGCCTCTCACGTGGGTCTTAGAAGCCCAGGCAAATAAGTAGACTATGTGCGCCTCTGTGTTCCAGGGAATCAGCCTGAAAATGAGAAGGAGGGAGAGGGAAAAANAGAAACTTGCACCATCTACATTGGGCCACAGGCGCCTGCTTGAATAGCGGAGGGTTCCCCACCTTGGGTTGCCTCTCACGTGGGTCTTAGAAGCCCAGGCAAATAAGTAGACTATGTGCGCCTCTGTGTTCCAGGGAATCAGCCTGAAAATGAGAAGGAGGGAGAGGGAAAAAGAGAGAGAAAGAGTCAACACGGGGGAGGCCAGGCTTGTGCAAAAAAACCCTAATTTTATTATTTAAAAGGTGCTTATATACCCTAAGTTTTACATAATGGAAGATACAGAGTCATGCAGGGGCAGCAGTCCTGACCCTTTCTGTATATCTTTCCGTATACAAAAGGTCTCAGGTGATTTACATTATCTTCTGGCCAAGAAGCCTGTTAACACTTTACAGCTCTCTTCCTTAATGAATGTTAATCTTATTTCCCCTGAAGTGTTTTTCTTTAATCTGCATCACTCTTAAAGCACTAAAGTTATATCCCTATAGAACAAAGGTGCAGTGGGTTATAACAAAGAAGGTACTTAACNCAGGACTGAGCGACTGAACTGAACTGAATGATATATTATCCAGAGCTAAGAAAAAGCTAAATCACAGATAACAATGAAACCCACAAACCAAAACTAAAAGTGCAGCAAAACACTAGCCTGAAAATAAACCTATAGCTTTAAAATACATAGTGGTTATATTTCAAACAGGTAGATAGTAACTAAATGGAATGTGATGGGAGCTTCTGGAATGCTGGAAATATTTGTATTCTTGTTATGGATTATGGTTCTAAGGATATGTTCAATTTATAAAAAATTGACTGTACATATCATATTGATATATAAATACATTAATAAAATTGGAGAAGGAAATGGCAATCCACTCCAGTGTTCTTGCCCGGAGAATCCCAGGGACGGGGGAGCCTGGTGGGCTGCTGTCTATGGGNCAAACAGGTAGATAGTAACTAAATGGAATGTGATGGGAGCTTCTGGAATGCTGGAAATATTTGTATTCTTGTTATGGATTATGGTTCTAAGGATATGTTTAATTTATAAAAAATTGACTGTACATATCATATTGATATATAAATACATTAATAAAATTGGAGAAGGAAATGGCAATCCACTCCAGTGTTCTTGCCCGGAGAATCCCAGGGACGGGGGAGCCTGGTGGGCTGCTGTCTATGGGGTTGCAGAGTCGGACATGACTGAAGTGACTTAGCAGTAGCAGCAGCAGTTATGGATTATGGTTCTGAGGATATGTTCAATTTATAAAAAATTAATTGACTATACATATCATATTGATATACAAATACATTAATAAAATATTTAAAATGATATTATTTTAATAATAAGAATTTTATTTAAAAGTTTTATAAAAAACTCTGCAAGGAATTTTTATAAGTCAATGATTCATCATTAAAATGTTTATTGAGATAATTATAACTGAGAGAGAACGTTGTCACTCAGAGTTTTGATTATTACCAGCAAAGAGATAAAAATAAATGAAAAAAGAAAAAGCACACCAGAGGAGAAAGGAAAGGGGTGATGATCAACCAGATGAACAAAGGCCACTTTTTAAGAGACAAAGTTCTAAGTCTTAAGCAGTAAGTGGAGTTTGTTTCATGCATCATGTAATATGAGCAATGCATTTCAGCTCTGCCCTCCTGGCTGACAGCTGTTCTTTGGATAAGAAAGTGAGGAATTAGAATGATTTCTACTTGAAGAAAACAGATGGTTACTTAAGTGTGCTAATTTCTGCCATTTAAGATTAAAAGCAGAAAGAAACATACTTTGTACATGGTGTTTATTTTTAGACTTTTATTGAAACTGCTTGCCTGTTAGCTGCATTGTTCATTGCCATTTTCAGTTGCCACTAATGTTGCCAATTTTAAATAAATAAATACTATGGTCACTAAAACTGTTCCATGTTTAATGTGCATGTATGCACTGTATTGTTTGATGTGCATATATATACTGTCTTTTCAATATACATATCTTTTGTTATATATTTATTTTCCAGTTTTACACATCTGTCTATATGCATTTTCTTTCCATATATGTTAATAGATGCACTGTTGATCTATTATTGGCATAGATATTAATAATCACAAATCTCCTATAAAGCCACAGTCATCCAATTTTCTACATGAGAGAAATGCTTTTACACCAGAGAAGTAACTGAGCTACACTAGTGTAAAGCTGTAAGCACTTAAATTATTGCAAAGGTGTTTTAATGATCTAGCAATATTTTTCATAATCTTTATTGAAGAGAAGCCAAAAATATAGTTTGTTATTCTATTATAAATCTGTCAGACTAACTTTCTGGATGTCTAGTCTAAATCCATCCTCAGGAGCATCCCTAAATTGTACACTGGAACCTACACTTGGTGTAGGTTCTTGTTGGACCAGGTTCCTTTCATCCGTAAAATAAAAAATAAATTAAAATTCCATGGAAACCTTTCTCTTCATGTACGTCTAATAATATGAGAAATACTTCAGAGAGGGGCCTATTTAAATGAACTACAAGAAAGGTCACACTGTACATTTCAGTCTCTGGGTCCCTTCCCTGTCTTGTTACCTGAGTAGAAATATCAATGCAAAGTCAGTGAGAGAAGAGTTATATGTCCATCTTTGGGATGAGCCAGGAAGAGGAGGGCTTCTTCTGGGAAGTCAGAAAAAGAACTTAATCTAATATCAAAGTAACGCCCTTCATTCACATCCACAGATAAAGATGATTCCCCATTCTCTACAGAATGAGGGCTACAACGGTCATTATCAAGCAAAACCTGCTGAGAGTTCTGTTTATTTTGTCTGACATATTCCAGGAGATATGTCCATCACACTGCAAAGAATTAAGGAAATAAAGCTAACACTGAGAAGNGAAGTCAGAAAAAGAACTTAATCTAATATCAAAGTAACGCCCTTCATTCACATCCACAGATAAAGATGATTCCCCATTCTCTACAGAATGAGGGCTACAACGGTCATTATCAAGCAAAACCTGCTGAGAGTTCTGTTTATTTTGTCTGACATATTCCAGGAGATATGTCCATCACACTGCAAAGAATTAAGGAAATAAAGCTAACACTGAGAAGAAGAAGGCAGTAAACTACATGTCACCTTATCTGTAGAATTTTAAGCATAGCAAGAATAATACTGCTGCTGCGGGGACCTCAGTGTTAAAACAGGGAATAAACAGATGCTTTCATTTTAATTTGGGAAATTATAGATTATTTCTTGGTCTTAAAAAAGGATGTGTTCAGTAATTTTCTATTGTGTTATCCCTGAATATTGAAGCATCGTTAGGATAGTGATCTATCAAATATATATAAAGCATATATATAATGTATATATATGCACATATATATTATATACAGATACATACACTTAGCTTTACACATCTATGTACATACTATAAGCACATAAACACACACATATATATAAGTACTTCGCTTCATATATGTGTATGTGTGTATGCATATGTATAACACACATTTTTTTTTTTTCCATAAGATGTTACAAAATACCCAAATGAACTTTTTGGCCAATCCTATCATATATATAGGCTTCCCTGGTGGCTCAGTGGTGAAGAATCTACCTATCAAAGCAGAAGATGCANTCAAATATATATAAAGCATATATATAATGTATATATATGCACATATATATTATATACAGATACATACACTTAGCTTTACACATCTGTGTACATACTATAAGCACATAAACACATATATATATATATAAGTACTTCGCTTCATATATATGTATGTGTGTATGCATATGTATAACACACAATTTTTTTTTTCCATAAGATGTTACAAAATATCCAAATGAACTTTTTGGCCAACCCTATCATATATATAGGCTTCCCTGGTGGCTCAGTGGTGAAGAATCTACCTATCAAAGCAGAAGATGCAAGTTTGATCTCTGATCTGGGAAGATCCCCTGGAAAAGGAAACGGTAACCCACTTCAGTATTCTTGCCTGAAAAATCCCATGGAAAGAGAAGCCTGGCCGGCTACAGTCCATGGGGTCACAAAAAGTGGACATAGTGACTGAACAACAACTTTATATATATAGATAGATAAATAGATAGATAGATATGACAGAGATAGAGACAGAGAGAGAAAGAGTTGGAGAATGTATATGTTCTTTAGGTTGAACTGAAGGCAGAAGCTTCCAAACATGTATTTAATTATAAGTGTCCATGTGCCTAAATACTTGTCTGGCTGGATATGTAATAGATACTTCTAGCTTTTAAAACACCATGATTACTATAAATCTATAATGAGACAATATAAAGATCTCATTTCCAGTGTAAAGACTTAAGACTGTATTAGCCAAGCACATATGTCAATTATTTATTTTGAATAGCAACACCAATCATTATATGAAAGTTTGCATGAACATAGCCTTGGTTGATTTCTCTCTGAAACAGAACGTTTTCAATATTAGAGCACTAAATTCGAAGGTTAATATCGGTTCATACCCTAGTAACTTTTATAAGCTCTGTTACATTTGTATGCCATGGAAAACAATGGAAGAAATATAGAAAAATTTTTTTTCCACAAATTACTTCTAATGACCAAAGGATATTAATAGGTGAAAATAGCTAGCATTTATTCATTACTTAATATGTACAGTATAGCTTTCTAAGTGATTAATATATAATAACTCATTAAATCTGCATTAGCAGAAAGTAGCCGATTATATAAATGAGTAACCTAGGGCAGAAAAAGGTAAAATCACTTACTGAGCTTATTACTTACTCATGTTCTGTGCTTGAGATGTCAGTAATTTGAGCCCTGACATCCCAGCTAAATTCATCATATGCTTTATCTTGTGCTGTATACTTTCTTTACTTTCCTTATAAGTTATCATGTATCCCTAGATTTATAGATTCGAGCCTATATTAAACTAACTCCCTGAATTTTCAGCTAACATAATATTAAATTACACAAAGAGTTTTCAAAATTGTGTGTAATTTTCTGTTACTTGTAAATTAGTGTTAATAAATACGTAAAAGGAGCCCATCAGGCTCCTTTGTCCACGGAATTTCCCAGGCAAAAATACTGGAGTGGGTTGTTATTTCCTTTTCCAGAGATCGTCCCAAACCAGGGATCAAATCCTTGTCTCCTATGTCTTCTGCATTGCAAGCAGATTCTTTACCTGCTAAACCACCAGGGAAGCCCCATAAAATGGATAGAAATAAACATAATTCAAGAGACCTAACTATTGTGTATATGGATAACTTAAAAAAATATTCAAAATAAAACCATTAAAGGAAAAAAGGATGTGATAAATGCCCAATTATCTAAATCCCACAAAAAGCAATGGTAATATATAGTATGCAAAAGTACACAACCTTTCTTCTGCTTTCAATGACTGGTGATATAGAGACTGAAAAAAGTTTACTCATTCTTATGATTGATCTCTGACATTATCTTGTGACTTCTGAGTCNTATCTAAATCCCACAAAAAGCAATGGTAATATATAGTATGCAAAAGTACACAACCTTTCTTCTGCTTTCAATGACTGGTGATATAGAGACTGAAAAAAGTTTACTCATTCTTATGATTGATCTCTGACATTATCTTGTGACTTCTGAGTCATTCCAAGTACATACCATGCTTTCAAACAATATTGTAAAATGTAAATATTAGGCCTGCAACTGATAAGTACAACATAAGCTCTTGAATGATTTGCATGCCCCTGAGATAATAACTATAAAGAAAAATCAAGATCAATTGTGACTTTAGTTATCCTCACTGGAAACTCATTCTAGAACGGATACATAAGGTAGTCAGACTTTTCATCTCACCCTATCCCAGTTTGTGCTAGAAGTCTCAATAAATTTCAAGTGATATATGAGACTAAATAGGAAACACTGATAAGTGATGTTCAACTCTCAATTCTTAATGGGGATATTATTCTCCTTTGGATGTTACAAATGGCACTTCCTTCTCACTTTTCCCTCTGTGATAGCTCTAAATCCTTTGAAAGACCCTCTACCAATCACTTGTCATACTTACCACTGAATAGCTGTGTGCTGCCACAGGAAGGAAGAAACCGAATCTTTTAGTGTCATCAACCTAGAGGCATATGTCAAAATAGTTATGTACAAAAATCACAAGATTTATTAAAGTTATTGTCAAATTTCTGGCCTTGAAAATTTACAATTAGCCACATGGGAATATGGTTAAAGTCATTCTTCAAACCCATTTGACTCATTACCCTATAGTGCTCCCTCTTCTCTCTCTCTTCTCTCTCTCTACCACCTTTCCTCCCTCTCTCTCTCTCAGTCTCTTTCTCTCCTAAGAGAGAAAACCATGCCATAATTTAGAGGTGATGCAACGTTTATCTTTGCATGGAAAATGACTGATTCATTCATTCATTCATTCAACACAGACATTGCCCCAAATGAAGTCCATAATTTATTTAAAAGATGACAAATGTCAAGCTTCTCTAGTGGCTGAGTGGTAAAATACCCACCTGCCAATGCACGAGACCTGGGGTTGATCCCTGATACGGGAAGTTCCCTCCTGCCTCAAAGCAACAAAGCCCGTACTTTGCAACTATTGAGCTTGTGTTCTAGAAGCCAGGAACTGCAACTACTGGGTCCAAGTGTCTCAACTACTGAAGTCCTAGAGCTTGTGATCTGCAACAAGAGAAGCCACTACAGTGAGAATGAGAATTGAGAATGGACACCACAACTAGAGAGCAGCGCCCATTCTGCAATGAGAGAAAAGTCCACGCAGCAGCAAAGACCCAGCACAGCCAAAATAAGCCAACAAACCAAAACCAAAAAAAGATTACAAGTGTCATGAACCTTACTTTTACTTGAAGGATCAAGAGTTCACAGGAAAATCAAGCATGCAATTCTGTCAGAAAATGATGAAGAAAACCGTGTGTTTTGGGGTTGAGGGGCATTTATGCTCTTGTTATTCATTTGTTTAACCTGGTCTAATTGATATGAAGATAATCAGCATTTTCAGTGATGAAGTAATCGAGTTTGCTGTACACATATATACCCAGTTTGCTCTATTCCTGAATTTTTACCTCTTGAATATCTAATAATTAGCTCCAATTAAAATACAGGGACTATGCAGTGTTGTTTTTGTCTTCTCTGCTTATTATTAATTACCCACTTAATAAAATTTGTCTTCAAAGCAATAATTTTTGCTTGTGCTCAACATCATCACTGTCAGGACTCTATAAAAATTGTATCTTTCTCTTGAACCATCTCATAATTTTTCTTTCTCCATTTGACACCCTTAAACAAATTTTCTTAAGATCTGAATAATGATACACCTGAAAGAAAGTATGACTGTTCCGTAATCCTGACTAAAACTCTTCACTGTCAGCCTGGCATACATTATGGTGGTTTTCAAATGGAAGAGCTTAACTAGACAAAAACTGTAAAACTTGCCCCCCCGCCAATCTATCTATCCCACTCCTTTTCCCATTATTATATGAAAAGTGAAAGTGAAGTAACTCAGTCCTGTCTGACTCTTTGTGACCCCATGGACTGTAGCCTATCAGGCTCCTCAGTCCATGGAATTTTCCAGGCAAGAGTACTAGAGTGGGTTGCCATTCCCTTCTGCAGGGGATCTTCCTGACCCAGGGATCAAACCCAGGTCTCCCTCATTGCAGGCAGATGCTTTACCATCTGAGCCACCAGAGAATATGCATAGTATTAAAAGTTACTTATCTTAAAATTCTCTTAGGTGATTCTGCTTCAGACATCATAATTACTAACCATTTACCTACCCTTCCTTATTTTGAGTGGCAAAAGTCCAAACTGCTTGAAGTAACAATAATAACAACAGTAAAGCTTGTTCTATTCTTCCATCTCCATGAAACTTGTCTCATTAGTTCTTTTTTTGTTGCTGTTCCATAGCTCAGTCATGTTCGACTTTTTGTAACCCAATGTACCACAGCACACCAGGCTTACCTGTCCTTTACCATCTCTTGGAGTTTGTTCAAACTCATGTCCATTGAGTTGGTGATGCCATCTAACCATCTCATTATTTCCTTAAACGTCCACAATACTTACCATTAATAGCCAGCTATTTTTAGATCATTCTGCAAATCATATTTATCCACTCAAACATACAAACTTGTCAGTCTTAAAGGAAATCAACCCTGAATACTCATTGAAAGGAAAGATGCTGAAGCTCCAATACTTTGGCCACCTGATGTGAAGAGCCAACTGTTTGGAAAAGATCCTGATGGTGGGAAAGATAAAAGGCAGGAGGAGAAGGGGGTGACAGAGAATGAGACCGTTAGATAGTATCACAGACTGAATGGACATGAATTTGAGCAAATTCCAGGAGATAGTGGAGGACAGAGGAGCCTGACATGATGTAGTCCATGGGATTGCAAAGAGTTGGGCATGACTTAGCAACTGAACAGCAACATACTAACATCTTTGCCTAAAACAAGGCTGAGTGTTTTACCTGTTTTTATAGTTTTATTGGAACATAGCCTAATCCATTTCCTATGCACGATCTGTATCTGTTTTCACACTACAGTGGCAGAGTTGAGAAGTTTTAATAGAGGNTGACAGAGAATGAGACCGTTAGATAGTATCACAGACTGAATGGATATGAATTTGAGCAAATTCCAGGAGATAGTGGAGGACAGAGGAGCCTGACATGATGTAGTCCATGGGGTTGCAAAGAGTTAGACATTACTTAGCAACTGAACAGCAACATACTAACATCTTTGCCTAAAACAAGGCTGAGTGTTTTACCTGTTTTTATAGTTTTATTGGAACATAGCCTAATCCATTTCCTATGCATGATCTGTATCTGTTTTCACACTACAGTGGCAGAGTTGAGAAGTTTTAATAGAGGATGTGTGCTTAGTCACTCAGTCATGTCTGACCACAACCCCATAGAGTCAATAGAGTCATAGAGTCAACAGAGGCTGGGTGACCTTCAAATCCTAAGATACTTACTATCCATTCCTTCTTTTACAGAAAATGTCATCCAACCTGTCATCCCTAACCTGAAAACTGAATATATCCTTTTACTTTTCGGCTTATAACTGTTATTTATAGTCAAGATTCAAGTGTGTTTTAGTTTTATAAGAAATATGAGAAATGTGCATGCCGAAATTGGGTTATTGACACTTGTCTAAGCAAACCTTTCTTCTAGACAACCATATACATTAATCCTATGTATATTAAAGTTTTCTATAGATTTGCCTGTCTTCTTCACTCTACTTTGTAAGAGACACTTTCCCTTTTGACTTCTGTATTACCAAGTGCCTAGAACACAGCAAGCAAACAACATTGGCGATCTGAAGTGAGTTAATAAATGCCAGTGACTGTGCTGGGGAGTGAGGAGACCAGGATAACAAAGGTGCTGTAACTGCAGTCTAATAGATGACATTGTAAGAGCAAAAACTTTCAAGTATTAATTATTAGAATGCAAAATGGTAATGACGCTAGTTGTGACAGTAAACAAAGAGAATTGGAGGTTCATAAAGAAAAAACTAATTGCCAGAAAGGAAGTTTGTCTAGAAAAAAATGTACCAATAAAAGAGATTTTAAAAAGGAATCTGAGCACCAAATATGTGTCAAATGAGTCTAGCTAGGATGGAATTAATGGTCCAATTATATAACTAAAACTGTGAGAAAGAAAGCAGTATGAGTAAATCACAAAACAAGGGAACAGATAAGCATTGAGTTTTTTCATTTTCTGAAACTCTTTCTCACTATATGAGGCCAAGTTGCCCCCTTGTCCTTCTTCTTAACATAGTGATTAAAACCTGAAAAGAAAATACCAATCTCAGCCTTGACTCANTTGGATGTCCTTGCAGTTCAAGGGACTCTCAAGAGTCTTCTCCAACACCTCAGTCCAAAAGCATCAATTCTTCGGCACTCAGCTTTCTTCACAGTCCAACTCTCACATCCATACATGACCAAGGGAAACACCGTACATCATTGGTGTGTGCTAATTGCTTCAGTTGTGTCCAATCCTTCCTAACCCTACAGAGCATAGCCCATAAGGTTCTACTGTCCATGTTATTCTCCAGGCAAGAATACCAGAGTGTGTTTTCATTTCCTTCTCCAGGGGGTCTTCCCAACCCAGGGATCGAACAGATGTCTCTTATGTTTCCTGCATTGGCAGATGGTTTCTTAAACATGGGAAGCCATCATTGGAATATATGATTGTATCTGTTGATGATACAATTCTAATATATTTACAGAATGCATTTTTAATAAGTTCAGGAAAATATATGGGAATACATTCACCAAAATATTTTAAACTATTTATATTTCTATATGAAAATATTTATTAACATCAATACATCCGCTAGGAAATATGCTTGAGTATTATCTTAAATAAGAAACTTCACAGAGACTTCCTAAGATCCTCTGCTTCCTCCTTTTACAGACTGTTAACAGCTCTATGTTTAATGATGATCCCTTCTCATTCCGATGGGTTAGGCTGCTTCAAACAAAATTTCATGCTTGAATACCTCCAGCAAAGAAGCAGGCACTGGACTCCGGTCATAAGAATGGCCAGAAAACAGGTGATGCACATGACATTCTCCTACAGACACCCTTTCCATGCTCTCTCCACCTTGGTTAAAGGAAGTTAACCAAGTCCTTGATGAACTCCAGTTTATCAAGCATGTTGGCAGGGACCAGGATTTTGTTTCCCTATTTGTAGACACCTCAATACCAAAGGGTGGTTATCTCAGGCCTCCTTAGTGGTAAAGAACCCACACGCCAACGCAGAAGACCCAAGAGCGGCAGGTTCGATCCTTGGCTTGGGAAGATCCCCTAGAGGAAGAAATGGTAACCCACTCCATATTCTGTCCAGGCTCCATGAACAGAAGAGCCTGGCGGGCTACAGTCCACGGTGTTTGTTATAAAGNGGGTGGTTATCTCAGGCCTCCTTAGTGGTAAAGAACCCACACGCCAACGCAGAAGACCCAAGAGCGGCAGGTTCGATCCTTGGCTTGGGAAGATCCCCTAGAGGAAGAAATGGTAACCCACTCCATATTCTGTCCAGGCTCCATGAACAGAAGAGCCTGGCGGGCTACAGTCCACGGTGTTTGTTATAAAGTGTTGGACAGGACTGAAACTATTCAGCACGCATCTCAAATTTCCGCCTGAGAGTAAGAAAGGAATTAAGGAGAAATCCTTAAGTAACCTGATTCCCCATTTACTCTTTTCTGCAGTCTTAGAAAAATAAGCAGAAATAGGGGTGATGGGTTTGGAGTAACAGATCTAAAGTGATAAATTTTAGAAATATTTTTGACTAATTGTTGTATGATTTGATGGCCCTTTCCTTGGAAAATTGAGTGTTTAATGTTTCTTCTCTATACTTGAATCCTAATTGTTGTATCCGAGGCAGCTGGAAAAGGTACCACTAAGATTACATCTCATAGGTATTAAAAGTTGCAGTATCAGAGAGGAAAAGTCAACTGAAAACAGAGCATTCAAGTCCCAGGAATCAGTATATTACAGTACACAGAGCCATAAAGGGACAGGGCATGTTAAACAGCACTAAATACTCAAAATTTTGGAATGTAAATATTAAAAAAAAAGAAGGAAGAAGGTGAAGAGAAAAAGGTTACTGGGGAACAGATAAGGAATTGTCTTATAAGGATAAAGTCTTAAAGAATATCTATGTCTTAAATTTGCTTTATTAAACATATTCTGGTAACAGAAACATTTTCACTATAAATATCTTAAAATATAAATTCTACCAGAATTGAGTCCTTTGTCTCTATGCAGAGGATCCAACGAGCTTTATATGCATAAAGGGTAAAATTTATGTAAAAAATATTTTCTTACTTTTTATAAAATGTTACTTTACACAGAAAACATTCTCAAAATGATTTTTATATATTTTAAATGTTAACACAATTTAAATATTTGAATAAAGGTACTTAGTACAGTTTAGCTTACAGCTCAGTGGGAAATTCTTGATAACTAGACCTCTGCAATAAATGTCTATTCAGGAAGATATTTGAGACAGCTTAACAATAGCAGACTATTAGACTGAAAATCAGTTATACACACATACACATATACACAGGCCAATGTAAGTGTAGTGGGTGTTCTTGAAGCTATAAATTACCCTCAGTTACTCACCTATCTAAAAAATCTGTGGGTTTTTAAATGGATATTAAAGGAAGTCTCGTTATGCAAAGAGCAGATTTTTATAGCTCTAAAACGAATACGGCAAATAGTATAAAAATCTGTATGCATGGCTGAATAGCGTTATCAGTTTCAAAGGTAAAATGGGAAAATTTAAGAATAAAAGTGTTGTCCATTTCTATGCTGCAAACTCCAGTAAAAATAGCCAATTTCAAGTGATGACAATAAGTAGAGGCTGGAAAGTCCAGCTTTGTTCTGTACGTAAATATATTACATTTTCAAGACTAAGAATATATATTCAATAAAATTGGATGAATATGTCTAAACATGAAACTGAATATCCTTAATGACTCAAATTTGACTAAGCATAAAGGTGATTTTTTTAATGATACATATTCTCAAATGGAAAAAAATATCATTTGTAGATTTTTAAAAAGCTATTTTTATACCTAATTAAATAAATATCATATAAGTATAAATATTTTAAACATTAAGTTTAAAAAAATTTGTGGGCTGCAATGCTACTTCCAGAAAGGATGCTAAAAACAATTCATAACAATCAGAACTCTTTTGCTTGTTTGTTTGTTTGTTCTGCTTTACAGAATTTTATTGCTTTCTGTCAAACATCAACATTAATAGCCATAGGTGTACAATCATTTCTTATTGTGTACTGTAAAATATGGAGTTAAGTAAAAGATAAGAAATTTTAATTTGCAGATAAGGCCTTCCCAGGTGGCTCAGTGAGTACTGCTCCTGTGCAGCAGAAGACCCAGGAGACACAGATTTGATAGCTGGGTGGGGAAGATCCCCTGATGGAGGGCATGGCAACCCACTCCAATAATCTTGCCTGGAGAATCCCATGGACAGAGGAGTCTGGCAAGCTACAGTTCATGGGTTTGCAAAGAGTTGGACATGACTGAAGCAACTCTGCATGCACAGGCCTTTCAAGAAAGATGAATTAATCTAAATATGCATATTGATTAAAATCTACCCTGAGCATGTTTTATTTTCAGATTTTAGTATAAAAGTCTTTTTCTTTTTTTTTTAAACTTGGAATGAAGACATGTCTAGGCAAATAGTACAAAACAAAAGTCAATTCTCAAAAAAATTGACAGAAAGCTAGTCCTTATAAAAGTACTGCCAATAAAGTATGATTTCTGAATACTTTGTACTTCAGTTGAGACTAAGAATATTGTACCTTGGTGGAAAATAGCAAGAGTGGATAGTAAGGGAAATGTAGATGTTTTAAATTTAAAAAAAGGCAAAGCCATGTCCCATAATCATCATATCACTCAGAAGTCATATTCTACACATTTCACAATCCCTACTGATGATAATTTTAATATCACAAATTCCTCTGTCTCTGCCTTATGTCTGTGTTGTGTTGATATGAATCATTCCTAAAAGGTGAATTCTGATAATAACTTTATACATTGAATGTCAGCAATTTCTAATCATCAAAAATTGCAGTTATTTCATTTTCTCTGTCAACCTCTGCTAATATTATGTCTTTGCTAGCATGAAACATTTATAATAATTCATGTAAAACTATTTCATTAATAAGTTGTATAAGTTGCATCTGTTGTAATGGAAAAAGTGTGTAGTTATGGGAAAAAAATGCCTNCTGCCTTATGTCTGTGTTGTGTTGATATGAATCATTCCTAAAAGGTGAATTCTGATAATAACTTTATACATTGAATGTCAGCAATTTCTAATCATCAAAAATTGCAGTTATTTCATTTTCTCTGTGAACCTCTGCTAATATTATGTCTTTACTAGCATGAAACATTTATAATAATTAATGTAAAACTATTTCATTAATAAGTTGTATAAGTTGCATCTGTTGTAATGGTAAAAGTGTGTAGTTATGGGAAAAAAATGCCCGCAATTGCTCTAATTCTTCATTTCTATTTTTTAGCTGATTTCTGAATTCATAAATTGTTACCTCAATATGTGCTCTAAACTTAACATAGGGTAGGGACATTTTCAAGTATATATTCTCCAGAGATGCTCACTTTATTTTATTTTAGTTATGATTCAGTGTAACTATCTATATTGAATCTAAAGGGTTGATGTAGACTTTGTTTACAATTTTATCATCTTTTGAGACTCTTATATAAGAGAAACATATAGAAAACAAGAAGATTCCAAAATGAAAATAAAAACTAGACGTTACTCTCCTGTCTTCTGGGGAAGACAGACACTTAGATCACTTTAATAAGATGTGAAAAGTACAATCACAGAGATATTCACATAGAATTGTTGGTTCACAATGAAGATTTTATTCAAACTTGGAAAAAAATAAGCGGTTTTCTAGGTAAATTGGAATTGGTCTTCATTCCAATCCCAAAGAAAGGCAATGACAAAAGATATTCAAACTACCACACAATTGTACATATTTCACATGCTAGCAAAGTAATGCTCATTATTCTCCAAATCAGGCTTCAACAGTACGTGAACCATGAACTTCCAGATGTTCAAGCTGGATTTAGAAAACGCAGAGGAATCAAAGGTCAAATTGCCAGCATCCATTGGATCACTGAAAAAGCATAAGAGTCCCCAAAAAAATCTACTTCTGTTTTATTGACTAAGTCAAAGCCTTTGATTGTGTGGATCACAACAAACTATGGGAAATTCTTATAGAGATGGGAATATCAGACAACCTTACCTGCCTCTTGAGAAATCTGTATGCAGGTCAAGAAGCAACAGTTAGAACTGGACATGGAATGATGGACTAGTTCCAAATCGGGAAAGGAGTATGTTGAGGCTGTATATTGTGACCCTGCTTATTTACTTATATGTAGAGTACATCATGCAAAATGCCAGGCTGGATGAAACACAAGCTGGAATCAAGATTGCTGGGAGAAATATCAATAATCTCAGATACGCAAAAAATACCACTCTTACAGCAGAAAGCAAAGAAGAACTAAAAAGCCTCTTGATGAAAGTGAAAGAGGAGACTGAAAAAGTTCTCTTAAAATTCAACGTTCAGAAAACTAAGATCATGGCACCCAGTCCAATCACTTCATGGCAAATAGATGGGAAAACAATGGAAACAGTGAAAGACTTTATTTTGGGGAGCTCCAAAATCACTGAAGATGATGACTGCAGCCACGAAATTAAATGACACTCGGTCCTTGGAAGAAAAGCTATGACCAACGTAAATAGCAAAGACATTACTTTGCCAACAAAGATCCATCTAGTCAAAGCTTTTTTTTTTTTTTCCTGTGAGACTTGGACTATAAGGAAAGCTGAGTGCCAAAAAATTGATGTTTTTGAACTGTGGTGTTGGAGAAGACTCTTGAGAGTCCCTTGGGCTGCAAGGAGATCCAACCAATCCATCCTAAAGGAAATCAGTCCTGAAAATTCACTGGAAGGACTGATGTTGAAGCTGAAACTCCAATACTTTGGCCACTTGATGTGAAGAACTGACTCATTGGAAAAGACCCTGATTTTGGGAAAGATTGAAGACAGGAGAAGAGGACAACAGAGGATGAGATGGTTGGATGGCATCACTGACGTGAGGGCATGAGTTTGAGTAAGCTCCGGCTGTTGGTGATGGACAGGGAAGCTTTGCATGCTGCAGTCCATGGGGTCGCAAAGAGTCAGCCAGAACTGAGCGACTGAACTGTTCTTAACTGTTGTGTTTCTAGGTAAGGGCTTCCCTTATATCTCAGTAGGTAAAGAATCTACCTGCACTGCGAGAAACC
>SJYA01000097.1:1922472-1935618 GCA_006410615.1 Neotragus moschatus | reverse complement strand
TCCAATACTTTGGCCACTTGATGTGAAGAACTGACTCATTGGAAAAGACCCTGATTTTGGGAAAGATTGAAGACAGGAGAAGAGGACAACAGAGGATGAGATGGTTGGATGGCATCACTGACGTGAGGGCATGAGTTTGAGTAAGCTCCGGCTGTTGGTGATGGACAGGGAAGCTTTGCATGCTGCAGTCCATGGGGTCGCAAAGAGTCAGCCAGAACTGAGCGACTGAACTGTTCTTAACTGTTGTATTTCTAGGTAAGGGCTTCCCTTATATCTCAGTAGGTAAAGAATCTACCTGCACTGCGAGAAACCTGGGTTCAATTCCTTGGTCAGGAAGATTCCCTGCTGAAGGAAATGGCAACCCACTCCAATGGCAGACTGGTGCAAGAGTTAGATACATCTTAGCTACTAAACCACCCCCAGGTGTTGGAGGTTTTTCTAGGTAAGGTGTGACTAAACTGGAGCAAAAACATGAACTTGGAGAATAATCTAGTGTGGAACTGGAAAGATGGAAGTAGAAAAAGTATTTCTATCTAAGAAAACTGTCAACATGAGTGAAAAAAGAAATTTATCACAAAGAGTTCAACACCTTTGGGCTTTCCAGGTGTCACTAGTGGTAAAGAACCCAACTGCCAATGCAGGAGACATAAGAGATGAGGATCTGTTCCCTGTGTGGGGTTGATCCCCTGGAGGAGGGTATAGCAATCCACTCCAATATTCTTGCCTGGAGAATCCCATGGACAGAGGAACCTGGCAAGCTACAGTCCATAGGGTCCCACAGAGTCAGACACGACTGAAACGACTTAGCAGGGTACACCCATATTCACCACCTTTAAATTATAAGGCTAACACTTACAGTCTTTTTCTCTTCCATCTTTCTCCTGAACATCGGATTTAGTCAATAAAACAGAATTCCCCATAACTTCACTTATTTCCCCCTTTCTTCTACTAACTAACCAAGAGAACAGTCTAGAACTCGATACTGAGTTATGCTTTTATCTTATTTACTTATTTTTTGAATAATATGTCCCTTTCATTCTAGAAAATAAACAAAAATAAAAGCAACTAATTGTGCCTATATGGCTTATTCCATGAACTATTTTTTAATTAAATTATAATAAGTACCTTCTTCAAAAAGACAGTTACACTATCATAAACATAAGAATTTTTGTATAGGTCCCATTAATTAATGTGTTTGAAAGTAAGCTTCGATGCTCAAATAAAGAGGAAGAAAAGAAAAAGCCTACAATAAAAGTTTGTTATCTATGCCATTCCATTATTTTTATTTATTTATTTATTATTAGTATTATTATTTTTACTTTACAATGCTGTATTGGTTTTGCCATACATCAACATGAATCCGCCACGGGTGTACATGTGTTCCCAATCCCAAACCCCCCTCCCACCTCTCCCTCAACACCATCCCCCTGGGTCATCCCAGTACACCAGCCCCAAGCATCCTGTACCCTGCATCGAACCTAGACTGGCGATCCATTTCTTATATGATATTATACATGTTTCAATGCTATTCTCCCAAATCATCCCACCCTCTCCCTCTCCCACAGAGTCCAAAAGACTGTTCTATACATCTGTGTCTCTTTTGATGTCTCGCATACAGGGTTATCGTTACCATCTTTCTAAATTCCATATATATGTGTTAGTATACTGTTTTGGTTTTTTTTTAATTTAGGGACATTTTCATGTCTGAACATTTATGGGTCTCTGGTTACAGGGAAGCAAAATATAGGATAAGTTTCTGGAAAACACACCAGTTTCTTGCTTTTCTCTGCTGTTTGAGTTACCTTCCTAGTAATCATACAAACTTTAGGAATATATATCTCATAAACCTGGCTTGAAAAGTAAAACTTTTTTCTTGTTTTTGTTTTATTTAGTTTAGATATACATTTCGAATATATTTTCCCAGGATCATAGTAGTTCTGATTTGTTTCAATGTCTCCCAGTGTTAATATNCTGTTTGAGTTACCTTCCTAGTAATCATACAAACTTTAGGAATATATCTCATAAACCTGGCTTGAAAAGTAAAACTTTTTTCTTGTTTTTGTTTTATTTAGTTTAGATACACATTTCGAATATATTTTCCCAGGATCATAGTAGTTCTGATTTGTTTCAATGTCTCCCAGTGTTAATATTTTATAAGGTTTACATGGGACTTGTGACATGACTTATTTAAAGTTAGCAGGAGAGCAGCCATTCTCCTTTGGTGATTCCAGTTTGCATACTAAATGCAGGTTTTCTCATGCAGTACAACACCTGCATAAATTTGAAAAATTGAGAATCATGAAAATGGTATTTCAATAGCAGTCTATTTCAGCAAAAGGACAAAATTTACCATGCAGTATGACACCATGAACAAGGTTAATGCCCTGTGGAAACTACATTTCCCTGAAGATCTGTTGCTGGTGATGATGATTTTAAATAAATACATACATAATCCTCCTATTATACATACTTTTCTGTCGCTTGGATATCAACATATTGCTAAAAGATGTCTATGTCATGTAAAGAAAAACCTATACTTACAGAAAACATAATGCACAAGATTCTTATAAAAAAACACTAACACAGCTGAGTGGGAGTGGATCAATAATTCTTTTTCAATAATGAGCATCTGATGTAATTTTATCTCATTGACAATAAATGCTTGTTAATTTTTAAATTTCCCTTATCCATCCCCATATTCAAGTTAATGACAACTCTTACAAAACAGAATATGGTAATATACTTACCTGAATTGACAGCAAATTATCATTTTGTTTCCTTTCATTTTAAACAATGAACACTGTCATGTTAGCCCTGACCCCCACACAGAAGAGAAGAAAAAATACAGTAACAATCCCCTGCTATCAAGTGATGAATCATTATGGTTATGAGGAATTTGTCAGAGTCAGAGGTTTCTAAAATTCCAGTGCCTATTGAACTTGAAAATGTATAATATATTTAAAAAGTATGTCCATTATAAATGAATCCTTGAACTCAGCCCAGGCTAGCATACATGTTCTTTTAGTCTCTGTCTNTTATGGTTATGAGGAATTTGTCAGAGTCAGAGGTTTCTAAAATTCCAGTGCCTATTGAACTTGAAAATGTATAATATATTAAAAAAGTATGTCCATTATAAATGAATCCTTGAACTCAGCCCAGGCTAGCATACATGTTCTTTTAGTCTCTGTCTGTTTGTCTCTTATCTCTGTCTCTCTCTTCCTATACATACACCCTGACACACATACACACACAACTTTTCCCACAAGTAATCAAAGCTAACTACTGAAAATCCTTGAAAATCTCATTGTTTCATAGCCAAGAAAACAACAAATGTTGACTGAAAATCATTTAGAGAAACCCCAGAACAACAAATAAATATAGAATAACTTGTTCAATAAAGATTTGTAGATTTAATTTACATTTCTCTAATAATTAGTGATGTTGAACATATTTTCAGTTGCCTATTGGCTACCTGTATGTCTTCTTTGAAGAAGTCTATTTAGTTGTTCTGCCCACTTTCTGATTATGTTGTTTCTTTAATACATTGAGCTGGATGAGCTGTTTGTATATTTGGAGATTAATCCCATGTTGGTTGCTTTGTTGGCAAATATTTTCTCCCATTCTGTGGGTTATCTTTTCATTTTGATGATGATGATTGTTTTCTTTGCTGTGCAAAGACTGTTAAGTTGAATTAGGGCTCATTCATTTATTTTGGTTTTTAAATTCATTACTATCAAAACTACAATGATGTATCACCTAACGCTGTTTAGAATGGCTATCATCAAAAAATCTACAAACAATAAATGCTGGAGAGGATGCGGAGAGAAAGAAGTCCTTCTACACTGTTGGTAGGAATCTACATTGGTACAGTCACTATGTACAGTATATATATTTCTTAAAAAACTAAAAGTAGAGCTACCATATGATCCAGCAATCCCACTCTGGGCATGCTGCTGCTGCTGCTAAGTCACTTCAGTCGTGTCCAACTCTGTGCAACCCCATAGACAGTAGCCCACTGGGCTCCCCCTTCCCTGGGATTCTCCAGGCAAGAACACTGGAGTGGGTTGCCATTTCCTTCTCCAATGCATGAAAGTGAAAAGTGAAAGTGAAGTCACTCAGTAGTGTCCGACTCTTAGCGACCCCATGGACTGAAGCCTACCAGGCTCCTCCATCCATGGGATTTTCCAGGCAAGAGTACTAGAGTGGGGTGCCATTGCCTTCTCCACACATATACATCATTACAATAAAAAAGTCATTAATTAAATATTCTTCAATTCTTATTTATAAATTAATTTTGAAGATGCAAGTTTAAAAATCAGCTCAAATCATCATCAAATTTTCAACGGAAAACTCAATATTCATTAAGAAGATATAACATTATAATTTTCTAGTAATTGATAGAAACATTTTTCTCTTCAATTTGGGAACTATCAGAATGATAACTAAAGAAAAGTCTGGGCAGGCTTTCTGCAACTGTCAGATTCAATTTGATTCAATAATTATTTAAATCGCAAAAAGTATCTTTGGAAATATTTTAGGAAATTATAGTTGAAAATTGTTCAAATATGTATCTTTGACTAAAAACATATATGTATATATATGTGTGTGTGTGTTTATCTGTTTATATATACATATCTTCATTCAAGATTTTAAATTTCTTGAAGAATCTTGCTTATAGAATTTGTAGTATAATTTTCACATATTAAAATATCATTAGACTTTTCCTTTAAAAAATTTCTATTTTAATACTGTGGCCTAGGTGGTATAGGAAGATGGTACCACATTTCCCACATTAAATCAAATAGTAAAGTCATGGAAAATCTTATTGACTGTGCAGAAATGAATAGTGATGACATACCGATAGGAAAATGCATTATTGCTGTAAAAGTACCTTGTACTTCTCTACATAGACCCTTATTCTAGTGATATATAAATATTATAAAATAAAAAAATGACAATTATAAATTGATAAATGGTGGAGAGATAATATTTTGTCTTGGCAGTACTAAGAGCTGTGGAAGTCAACAATAGCCTTCTTAGAGAATCATGTCCTGTGTCCAACTCTAGAAATAGAAAAATCAGCACACTGTTTTTTTTTTAGTCTCAAGAAATTTAGGCTTATCTTCATGTTCCCTGTTTTCTTTTCCTTTCCTTACAAACATATCTCCCTTACTTGCCAACACTTTCATTCCCTTTCATGAAGGCACACACATATTCATACAGATGACACTGTAGGAAGCCTATAGAGTAATTAATGTTGATTGTACCAAGTGCATCAAACTCAATATTTCCTTTAAATTTCAAATAATCTAGGTAATTCATTTAACATAATAAAGAAATGCTACTATACAAAGAAAAGGTGTTATGAAATCAGTATAAAAAACTAAAAGAGGACAGAGAAGAAAGTATGCCAATCCTTGCTGCAGTGTTGTAAGAAAGCCTCGAGGAGATAATAATTGAGTTGATTATTTTGAGTNGAATAAAATACTTAGGAATATATATACCTAAAGAAACTAAAGACCTATATATAGAAAACTATAAAACGCTGGTGAAAGACATCATAGAGGACACTAATAGATGGAGAAATATACCATGTTCATGGATCGGAAGAATCAATATAGTGAAAATGAGTATACTACCCAAAGAGTACTCTTTAATAGAATTAAAATTGGTATCAAAAACAAAGATCTGGAAAATCTTAAAAATTTTAGAAATTGAGCCAGTCATTATCAAATGACATGATTCTAAAAGGAAGGCACGAAAGGAATAAAACACTATATTGTTTCAATGAAAATAACAACATATCTGTATCAAATATGTGGGAAACTAATAAATTAGTGCTTACAGAGAAATTAATAGTCTAAAAGGCGATACAATAAGGCTTCAAATAAAGTATTTTTATACCCACCTTACAAAACTTAGGGCTTCCCTGGTGACTCAGCTGATAAAGTATCTGCCTGACATGCAGGAGACACTGGTTCTATCCCTGGGTTGGGGAGATCCCCTGGAGGAGGGCATGGCAACCCATTACAGTATTCTTGCATGTAGAATTCTCATGGACATAGGAGCCTGGAAGGTTACAGTCCATGGGGTTGCAGATTCAGACGTGACTGAATGATTTCAACTTTTACTAAGAAGCTTTAAAAACAAGAGGCTTTGAGTACAGATCTAGTTGAAATACTAAAATAATAAAGAAAAAAGAAAAAAGAAATTATTGGAAACAAAAATAATAGATAAAATGAAACAAAAAGCTGGTTATTTTTTAAAAAATCAATAAAATTGATTAATCCTTTTTAATTAATTACTATTATTATTATTATGTTTTACTTTACAATATTGTATTGATTTTGCCACACCTCAAAATGAATCCGCCATGGGTGTACATGTGTTCCCAATCTCGAACCCCCCTCCCAGCTCCCCCCCAACACCATCCGTCTGAGTCATCCCAGTGCACCAGCCCCAAGCATCTAGCCCAAATGATGAAGAAAAAGGAGAATACACAATTCATAATTCACTAATATCAGGTATGAAATAGTAGCCCTTACTACAGATCATCAAGATATCCAAAAGATAAAAGTAGGCTATTAGAATATTTGTATGGTCCTAAATTTGAGAACTGAAGTGGAATGGCAAATTAATTGAAAGACAAAGTATTCAAGAGGCTAAATTCAGGATAAAATAGCTGTGTCTGACTAGGACTAAATCTATTACAAAAATTGAGGTAATTATTAAAAGTATTTTTAGCAAAGATAACTCCAGACTCATTGGCACGTTCTACCAAATTTTAAGAAGAAATAATAAAAATTCCACCAAAAAAGCCCTTCTATAAAGCAATACATCATTATTAAATACACTAATAATATATTTTAACAGGGAGGATCTAATAATTATGACTACAAAGTAGTGATCAATGTAAAACACACCTACAGCACAATATCTCTAATGGAATAAGATAAGGAAAACATGTATGATTTCTATGGTTAACAAAGTGCTGATGTGATTTGTTATCCACATTTCTCATAAAAAAAAAAGGTTAAATATCAGTATGAGACTGATTGAAACACTGGATTGACTGAAGACATCGATTTAAAACCTCTGCTTAACAGAACTGTACACCTTTCTAATGCTATTCATTTTCAACTGTAGACAAAATGGTATTTAAAAATTTAGTTTTCAACAATGAATAGATAACCTGTCTCTATGTCTCTGTCTTGTCTCTGTCTATATATACAGATATATATGTAGATACAGATAGATAGATAACCCCTTAAGAATTTTGCAAAAAAAAAATAATAAAAATACAATTTTATAGAAAGACTTCTTATCNTTAAAAAAAAAAGGTTAAATATCAGTATGAGACTGATTGAAACACTGGATTGACTGAAGACATCGATTTAAAACCTCTGCTTAACAGAACTGTACACCTTTCTAATGCTATTCATTTTCAACTGTAGACAAAATGGTATTTAAAAATTTAGTTTTCAACAATGAATAGATAACCTGTCTCTATGTCTCTGTCTTGTCTCTGTCTATATATACAGATATATATGTAGATACGGATAGATAGATAACCCCTTAAGAATTTTGCAAAAAAAAAATTAATAAAAATACAATTTTATAGAAAGACTTCTTATCATGAGTGAACTGAAGAGAGTTTCCTCCCTTTACAAAATAGTGCTTGCTTTTCAAATAGGTATCTTGGGATCCTTAGCTATTTCACAGGAAAAAGATCTGAAACAGTCTAGTGCTCAGGTTTGGAGAGCTGGTTGCAGAATAGTTCTCTTGAAAGTGTCTGATAGAATCCAGAGATAAAGAGCCAAAGGTAATAGGGAGGTCTGCCAGAGGACTCTATAGATTGAAAGTATTTGCAGAGAAGTGCCCCTCAGGTAATTGATAAAAAGCAGAGGTATAGTCCACTGAGATAAGAAACTACCAAGCATAAGAGAATAAAAAAATTTCTTCTGGGAAATGCTGAGCTAATCTATCAACTTTATTTTTTTTTTAGTCTTTTTCTATTTCACTTTCCTTCAATAACGTATTTATTTTGACAATGTGGAAAGGTTTACACAAACAGCTTGTAATGGAAAAATATAATAATCCCTAAATTCACTTTCTAGGGCAAGTTTACTTGCAACAAAAGAAGGTAGAACATTGGTGGTTTTTTAGCACGTTTGGGCTAACTGTAAGCAAACAGGACTTTACAAAAGCATTGTGGAAATTTAATTAGTTTGCTTAGTTGAACAGAATTCTGGCTTTTAGTGGGGGGAAAAAAGTACAGGTTCCATTAAACAGCCAAAATATATTTCTGCTTTCCATATAAAAATATAGCTCTTTACAATATAAAATCTTCTATTTTATTAAAAACTGGTACTCTGAAACCATTTTCATACTTTTATTGAATGAGTTATACAGTTGTCAGGGAGGAGACCAATGTCTGATGTTAATGATATTGATCAGATATTTTACTTGGTGTAAGCAAAAGTACCCTAAAATGTATTAGTTGAAGGATCATAGAAAATGGATTTTAGCCGTTTGTCTCCAATTTTTTGGCTCATGAGACATCACCCACCAAAAATAAAAGCCTTTACCTATTATTCTGCTGTGACCCTAGGAATCCCCAAAGTAAAGCATCTCACAAAAGTCTAAATTACTGCCTAGTGGCCTATACATCACTGACCTAGTTTTCCCTTAGCGTGTCTGTGCCTTTTTGTCTGTGTTCCTCCTATTCTGCACCAATCCACCTGCTGTGGTCTGCTTTGTGAACACTGTTTTCCTTGACCAGTCTTATTGACCTCTGACCACCTTAGGGAAGTCATTCCCTTTGCAGTCACTCCTCTGAGTTCATCATCATTTCTGACTGCTTCTGTGGTTTTTACTTCTCTCTTAGGAAAATAGGAAAACATATTCCCTTGGGCATGTCTGAATTATGTAAAAAGAAGTTACAAAGCAGAACTGTTTGTGCCCCCAGTGATTCAGTTCTGTTATTGTAGTCATCTTTCCAGGATCACCAAATAATAATATTGAGAAGTTAATGAACAACTTTACATTCTACCCGAAATGGCTGGTCCACTCTACCATGAAGATCCTGTTCAGTCTCAGCCCCATTCAGGGTCTTTTCTCATTAATAGACATTTTTTTTTCTCTCTAAATTATCTCATTATCTTTTTTATGTGCATTTTTTGGCTTTCTATACTCACCACAATTCTGTCAGATGGATTTGCATCTCTTTTTTCTATATTCCATTGGGATTTGTGACTGTAAATATGGAGAAATATTTGGATACAAGTTTAGAAAAATATTAAGCATTTGATAATGATTAATGAGTTATGTTTGCCTAGAAATCCATTTGGTAGTCCTCATGAGGCAATCTAATCACATTGACTGGCCTAGCCAGCAAGTCCCAAATTCAGCTAAGGCTCCAAAAAGGCAACATGTGGCACAGCCTCTCACACAGATATCATCTCCCTAATTCTCACTATAACTCAGCAATGCTGTTTAGAATTATTATTTTGTATTTTGTAATAAAAGAAATCAAGACAAATTGAAGTCAAACAGGAAGTGGCAAAGTTGGAGAAAAACAAGACATACTTAAACCCCCAAATAGATATATCATTATTCAAAATATCATTAGAGTTCTGATAAAAATTGGTTGACTACTAGAAATAAATCCAGTGCAGCAATCCCTTTTCCTTTGTAGCCCCAGGAGCTGAACAAACACTATCAAATGAACGTATGTCTGTGAGTGCTCTTTCCTGGAGAAAAATCAACATAGCAGCTATTAATTTTAGAACCTCAGGAAACAAAATAACTTTACTTAGTCCTCCTGTTTCTGAATCAAACTGTTTAGACTCTCTCCAATATTTTGTGGAAGGCATGGTATGTAGTGGTTAGACCCATGGTCCCTGGAATCCACAATCAATACTTCTACATTCCACATCAACTACTGACTCACTTGTAATTTGAGATGAAGTATTTCATATTTTTGCTTTCATTTTCTGACCTCAGAAGGAGAATGATAGCAATATGTAATAGAATCATGTTGAAAATTAAATGATATATAACTTGTAAAGAATGTAACACGTTGCCTGGCATTCAGCAGGCACTTAACGAATACTAGTCATTTTAAATTAATAAAAAGATACAATGCAGAAATCAAGTCAGAAAATACAGGAAGAATCTGAGGAGTGTGTGTTTTAAATTTCACATTTCTGTATCTCAAACATATTTATTAAGTCTTTGTGGAAACTGTTTACAGACTATGGTTAATATCCACTTTCAAGGAATTAACATAATTTTTTTCTAGTACTGTTATAATTTATAAAATATAGTTGATGTTTGAGGACAGAGGGAAAGCTTCACAATAGTTGCTTTTTTGTGGGAGGTTAAATAGACTAAGAAAATGTGGCAGGAATTCAGGGCAGCCTTATGGGGTCACATGTGATTAGCAGCCCTGTGTTTAAAGTTAGCCAGCTAGAAAGGCAGATTATTCTTTTTAAGTCACATGGTTTTAGTTATAATAGCTATTAATAATACAATTTAACCAACATAGGCCTTTTGCTATTAGGGTACACAGAATGGAGAGGCTAAGTGTATCATTTAGGAAAACCTAGGTTANTTCAAGGAATTAACATAATTTTTTTCTAGTACTGTTATAATTTATAAAATATAGTTGATGTTTGAGGACAAAGGGAAAGCTTCACAATAGTTGCTTTTTTGTGGGAGGTTAAATGGACTAAGAAAATGCGGCAGAAATTCAGGGCAGCCTTATGGGGTCACATGTGATTAGCAGCCCTGTGTTTAAAGCTAGCCAGCTAGAAAGGCAGATTATTCTTTTTAAGTCACATGGTTTTAGTTATAATAGCTATTAACAATACAATTTAACCAAGATAGGCCTTTTGCTATTAGGGTACACAGAATGGAGAGGCTAAGTGTATCATTTAGGAAAACCTAGGTTATGCTGCAGAAAATAAATAATACACAGTAACTCAAGTTTATGTCTTGTTCATCTTGCAGCTTCATCACCATCAGGGGCAGTGGAGGGTTGCTGGGTAGATTCAGCCTCTGGCGTGTCTCCATTTGATTAAATGCTTCAACTTCAAAGGATGCTTAAATCACTTCTACTCACAGCTCATTGAGGAGAATTGGGCAAATGCCACCCCCGCCCCCCCCACAATAAGAGAACTGGGAAATGTGGTACTATCTGACCAGGAGCCCGTCAGAATATTTAGTAACAACACTAATGCTTGCCACACACAAGTGGAAGAAGCATCTTTGTGTATACTGACATCAAGGACAATGTGTGATAGATAGCATCAGTGTAGGAGTGAGTTTAAGTGAGGGAAGAGGTAAAAAATAAAGGGTAGATGATCACAGAATCAGTAAATAAGCAGGAAAAGAATGAAGAACACATAGTGAAATCAGATAAAACGTGTTTCAAAGCAGAAATGAGGTAGAGGGGGTAGGGTTAGCCTGAGGAAACGAGTAGTAAGACAGGTGTTGTCCAACTTCAGGTTTGATAACTATTCCAGTATTCTTGCATGGAGAATTCCATGGACAGAAGATCCTGGCTGGCTACAGTCCATGGGCTCACAAAGAGTAGGACATTACTAAGCAACTAACACTTTGACTTTTCAGGTTTTTTTTTTNGAGTGAGTTTAAGTGAGGGAAGAGGTAAAAAATAAAGGGTAGATGATCACAGAATCAGTAAATAAGCAGGAAAAGAATGAAGAACACATAGTGAAATCAGATAAAACGTGTTTCAAAGCAGAAATGAGGTAGAGGGGGTAGGGTTAGCCTGAGGAAACGAGTAGTAAGACAGGTGTTGTCCAACTTCAGGTTTGATAACTATTCCAGTATTCTTGCATGGAGAATTCCATGGACAGAAGATCCTGGCTGGCTACAGTCCATGGGCTCACAAAGAGTAGGACATTACTAAGCAACTAACACTTTGACTTTTCAGGTTTTTTTTTTACTGAGAGCTGCAGATAAAAAGTCATTTCAGGTGAAAGTGAGGTATCATTTGGAGGAAAGAAGTAAGGAAATGAGGAGAGGAAAAAAATTTTAAATTCTTTAATTTAAACTATAGTCCACGGGGTCACAAAGATTGAAGGCAGAAGGAGAAGCAAACAGCAGAGAATGAGATGGTTAGATGGCATCACTGACTCAATAGACATGACTTTGTACAAGCTGCAGTAGTTGGTGATGGACAGGGAAGCCTAGTGTGCTGCATATCATGGGGTCTCAGAGTTGGACATGACTGAAGGACTGAGCTTAACTAAAAGAGTTAGACACAGCTGAGAGACTAACACTTCACCTCAAGCAATGTACAGATCCATATTGTGATATGTTTCCAGAAAATGAAGCATAAACTAGGCTTTCTGGGAATCTGATGATTCCTGATGCTCAAAGTGCAAAATGAAATTTGTGTCCACGCTCTCCAAGGCTTATCGCAGTGGTGACTGTGGAGAAAGAGAAGACAATTGCCCAGAGCACAAAGAACATATTGGCTCCATCTAATCTATATAATTTTCAACACTGTGAGTGTGGAAGAAGTCACAAGTGTGTTCAGTTCAGTTCAGTCACTCAGTCATGTCCAACTCCTGTGACCCCACGAATTGCAGCATGCCAAGCCTCCCTGTCCATCACCAAATCCTGGAGTTCACTCAAACTCATGACCATCAAGTTGGTGATGCCATCCAACCATCTCATCCTCTGTTGTCCCCTTCTCCTCCAGCCCCCAATCTCTCCCAGCATCAGGGTCTTTTCAATGAGTCCACTCTTTGCATGAGGTGGCTAAAGTATTGGAGTTTCAGCTTCAGCATCAGTCCTTCCAAAGAACACCCAGGACTGACCTCCTTTAGGATGGACTGGTTGGATCTCCTTGTAGTCTAAGGGATGCTCAAGAGTCTTCTCCAACACCACAGTTCAAAAGCATCAATTCTTCAGCCCTCAGCTTTCTTCATAATCCAACTCTCACATCCATACATGACCACTGGAAAAACCATAGCCTTGATTAGATGGACCTTTGTTGGCAGAGTAATATCTCTGCTTTTCAATATGCTATCTAGGTTGGCCATAACTTTCCTTCCAAGGAGTAAGTGTCTTTTAATTTCATGACTGCAATCACCATCTGCAGTGATTTTGGAG
>SJYA01000097.1:1892452-1921014 GCA_006410615.1 Neotragus moschatus | reverse complement strand
TTTTTTTTTAAATAGACCTATTCAACTAAGGAATTAGGATGAAAATCTACTAAAGAAGATAGTGATACAATTGGTTTCTGACCCAGTAAATGGTAACTTGAGGAAATAAAGTTTTTAAATCACTTAATTTATCATAAAAGTGTTTGTTAGTTTTCTGTAATTTAAAAGCATCCTTGTTAAAAAAAAATAAAATAAAAGCATCATTGTTCCCATCTTTATTTCTAATGAACTTCCTGTCAATTAGATCACCAGAATGCTTTCTCTAAATTCAAATTTGTAGATGTTTATACAATAAACATATCTATTGTACATTTCATATGACCAATTATAAATATCTTTAAAGATAAAATGTTTTGAATTAAGGAACTTATTTTAAAAAAAGCTCAACATTTTGTGGTAGACTTGAAAAAGAAGTAGTATGTTATCTTAAAATTAAAGGTTAATATAAAAAGGATATGTTTTATTCATGTACAGAAATGAACCTCAAGGAAGTATTTCTAAAACTAATAGTAAAAGAACAAAACACTGAATAACAATCATCTTGGCTTTATAAGAACTTACTTTCAAGTCCCTTTCTGCTTACTTTCTATTTTGATTTTCTAAAAATCAAGCCACAGTGAGGTTTGGTTAGCAAGAAGAGATCACTGGGCAAGCTCTCTGTGCTTCCAAGGCCAAGGTGAGATTACCTAACAGCATTCCTTAGAGAAATTTAATCTGTGTTGTCCCTATGGTCTTATTTCCTATTTTTAATAGATGTGTTTTGCCTGATGAACTAGTTTTTCTAGTCAAGTAGGTTTTGACCACCTTTAAATAAATAATATACAATTTGGGGGCTCCATTCATAAACAGCTCAGATAGCAAAAAAAAAGGGGGGTCTGCGTACCAACTTCTACTGTATTTTGCATTATGTAAGTCTGGGTTCTATTTTTGTTCATGATATTTTCTGCTATATGTGAAAAAATTTTAAAAGGGAGAGATACTGTGACATCAGTGCTGTTAAAAATCATCTTAAGGAAAATTTAAAGATGATTATGAAAATTTATTTTAATATAGGTGTGGAAGATTTTATTAAGGTGGCATGTCAGATGAATTTATTAGTTAATAAATTACACTCAAACTATGGTTGACATGATTACAATTTGTTTCTTCTGAGACAAGAGCTCTGAACCCAATGAACTTGGAACTACAGAGGAAAACTACTTTGCTGAGCTTGTTTAAGAGATTGGCTAGCCTCCACACTAGACTTGATTGTACTATAGGCAGGTTCAGATTAAGTACTAATTCTCTGTGGCTAAAATGCCTTCAATTCAGTAAAATAATGGTTTCAAGCATTGCTGAGCAATTTGCTGATAATAATGTCACAATTTCAAAGTGGTTGGCTGATGATTTAGATGAGAAAAACTCCTTGAGACATACGTGATTTATAAAGTGTCTCTCCTTTATGTCTGCTTCAGATTCAAATACAGCTGATGAAACTAAGAGAAAGATTTTCTTCAAAACTGATGATATCCTTAAGGTTTGGAGGACAAGTTTATAAATTCAAGAATTATTTGGAAAAATTTTAAACCAATATAGTCAAATTTTAAGTTATTTGGCAATGATTGACCATTGATCATATGGCTGATTACTGGCTTAAAATTCCTTAAATTCTTGCATACTCAGATTCTTTAGTAAAGATTACACTAATATTTTTATTCCCATTGACTTAACAGCAAAAAATCTATCAGTAATTAGACTATGCCTAAAACTATATCATCATACATCTTTGCTCTAAACAGCTATATTTTGAAAAATAGAAAGTATATGTATTTAGCACTGCTTTTCACATGGTTGATCTTAAGTTCCAAACTATGGTATGCCAAGCCAATCATGATCTTTGTTTTCCCTTGCTTTCCAAACTTATTTGTTTTATATCTCAATTTATTCTTTATTTTCTAGTAATTCAAATTGGCTATAGTTCGCAGAATCCATTATGATATTTTAGACTTCTTTTTCTTTATGTTATAAAATTTCCTAATCCTTAGAATACCTACTCTGTTCTTGCTACTGAACTTTTACTCATCTTTCAAAATACACCTGAGAAATAAATTCCTCAAGTAAATTTTTTCTTGTTGTGTATGGAGGTAACTTTAAGCCAGATCTCCTAGGTCCTACATTTTGTACTACTTCAGTTCCATATTAAACAAATTGTCTATCATTGATATTTTGTGTTATAAAGCTCTTTTTCTAGATAATTAACATATGAAGGGTATTTACTTTATATATGATCAAAATATTTGCTGCACAAAATTATGTAAATAATACTAATTTATTTGAGTCAATATAGAAATGTTTACTAATATTATATTACATGTGGCAAATTCACATACATAAGAGTTAGAATGCAAACTGTCTTTGAAAAAATCTGCAAAATTCCCCAAACCCTGAAAACTTCAGGGGTTCTAGAACATTACTAGAGCAGTAGAACTGTTCAGAGAACCTTTGACTCATAATCTCTCTAACTGACTTTTCTGCAGCTCAAAATATTTCTTTAATCCCAAACTAATATTCTCTTGTAATAGAAATGCATACAGTTGACATTGAGGGTAAAATTGGACCATGTGGATACAGGAAATATTTTATGTTTCCTTTCCATGAATTCTCACAGATAATTTCCTTGCTATTTACATTTTCAAGTAATTTATTGAATATACTTTATATTCTGTAAAATAAAAATAGACTATTTTTAGTTGTAATTTATTGAGACAGTAGCAGTGACATGTGTACATTATAATGTATAAAATAGATAGCTAGTAGGAAGCTGCTGTATTGCATAAGGAGCTGATTGGTGTTCTGTGATGACTTAAATGGGTGAGATGGGGGAGGTGAGAAAGAGGCTTAGGAAGGAGAGGATAAACACACAAACACACACACACACACACACACACACACACAGCTGATTCACTTTGCTGTATAGCCGAAACTAATACAAGTTTGTAAAGCAATTATCCTCCAATTTAAAAAAATAAAATTTACATATAGGGCTTATAAAAAGGATGAGGTAGCTTTTATTTCACCTGCATTTCTATGGAACTGATAAGTACAAAATAAAGTGGGAACCAAAATATTTGAGAATCAGTTGCCTACCCCACATATAAGTAGAAATCCTACATGGGAATTAAATTTATCTACAAACATGAGAGTTCCAAAAGAAAACATCTATTTCTGCTTTATTGACTATGCCAAAGCCTTTGACTGTGTGGATCACAATAAACTGTGGAAAATTCTGAAAGAGATGGGAATACCAGACCAGCTGACATGCCTCTTGAGAAACCTATATGCAGGTCAAGGAGCAACAGTTAGAACTAGACATGGAACAACAAACTGGTTCCAGATAGGAAAAGGAATATGTCAAGACTGTATACTGTCACCCTGCTTATTTAACTTCTATGTAGAGTACATCATGAAAAACGCTGGGCTAGAAGAAATGCAAGTTGGAATCAAGATTGCCAGGAGAAATATCAATAACCTCAGATATGCAGATGACACCACTCTTATGACAGAAAGTGAAGAAAAACTGAAAAGCCTCTTGATGAAAGTGAAAGAGGAGAGTGAAAAAGTTGGCTTAAAGCTCAACATTGAGAAATTGAAGATCATGGCATCCAGTCCCATCACTTCATGGGAAATAGATGGGGAAACAGTGGAAACAGCGTCAGACTTTATTTTTGGGGCTCCAAAATCACTGCAGATGGTGATTGCAGTCATGAAATTAAAAGACACTTACTCCTTGGAAGGAAAGTCATGACCAACCTAGATAGCATATTGAAAAGCAGAGATATTACTCTGCCAACAAAGGTCCATCTAATCAAGGCTATGGTTTTTCCAGTGGTCATGTATGGGTGTGAGAGTTGGACTATGAAGAAAGCTGAGGGCTGAAGAATTGATGCTTATTACTCTGCCAACAAAGGTCCATCTAATCAAGGCTATGGTTTTTCCAGTGATCATGTATGGGTGTGAGAGTTGGACTATGAAGAAAGCTGAGGGCTGAAGAATTGATGCTTTTGAACTGTGGTGTTGGAGAAGACTCTTGAGAGCCCCTTAGACTGCAAGGAGATCCAACTAGTCCATCCTAAAGGAGGTCAGTCCTGGGTGTTCATTGGAAAGACTGATGCTGAAGCTGAAACTCCAATACTTTGGCCACCTCATGGAAAGAGTGGACTCATTGAAAAGACCCTGATGCTGGGAGGGATTGAGGGCTGGAGGAGAAGGGGACAACAGAGGATGAGATGGTTGGATGGCATCACCGACTCGATGGTCGTGAGTTTGAATGAAGTCCGGAAGTTGGTGATGGACAGGGAGGCCTGTTATGCTGCGATTCATGGGCTCGCAAAGAGTCAGACACAACTGAATGACTGAACGGAACTGAACTGACAAGCATGTATGAGCTGACGTGACTTCGTGGTCAATGCATAAATACTATATCCTCAAAAATGTACTAAAGGTTAAGGAAGATAAAGAATTTGAATCAAATTGGTTATAATCTATTAGGAAACTAACATTTACTAGCCTGAAACAAGATTTATTTTAAATAAAATCTAAAATTCCAAGGAGTAAAAAAAATAATATTAAAGGGATCAGTAATAAAATAGATTGTTGTCCAACTAGTCATTGCTCTTCATAACTGCTTCATAGATCCCTATTCATTATGAGGAGTTACTCAGTATTTCTATTGATAAAAATTATGAATCACATTTTTTTTTTGAACTTAATCATGAAACATGCTTTGACCAGTGGAATGTGAGTAAATGTGATACTTATTATGTCAAAAACCAAAGCTTAAGTATTACTCCATGGTCTGGCTCAGTCTCTCTCTTATTTGGGTACTATCTATTCCAGGAACTTCCCTGATGGCTCAGATGGTAAAGCATCTATCTACAATGCAGGAGACCGGGGTTCAATCCCTGGGTTGGGAAGATCTCCTGGAGAAGGAAATGGCAACCACTCCAGTATTCTTGCTTGGAAAATCCCATGGATGGAGGAGCCTGGTGAGCTGCAGTCCGTGAGGTTGCAAAGAGCTGGACACAAGTGAGCAACATGATTGAGCGACTTCACTTTCACTTTCTATTCCAGGAAATGAAGTAGAAGTGGAGTTGCTCAGTCATGCCTGACTTTTTGCGACCCCATGGACTGTAACCTACCAGACTCCTCTATCCATGAGGTTTTCCCAGCAAGAATACTGAAGTGGGTTACTATTTTCTCCTCCAAGAGTACCAAGTCCCATATAGAGGCTACTTTATTCAGCCCCAGGCTAGAAAACAAGGGGAGCAGGGCAGAACAGCTGCCAGCTTCCTGCCCTTACTGAAATATGAACAAGGCATGAATATTGTAAAGTTCTGATATTTTGACCCTATTGTTTTTCCCAGGACTTATAGAGTAATTATTACTAGAGTCGGAGTGCTGCTATAGCATATATTAAACTAAAATAGGGTGCTACTGACTTTGGGCCCAGTGTCAGGCAGTGTGGACATCATTAGTAAATCTTAGATAAATAACAATCCAAAGTTATTTCTGCTGAAATTTTGCTAAATCTATAACCTATTTTAAAGTTAGGTAGTGTATAAAATGAATTTGTGCCCCTACACTGGTTATTTGGAGAGGAAATGGCAACCAACTCCAGTATTCTTGCCTAGGGAATTCCATGGACAGAGGAGCCTGGCAGGCTATAGTCTATGGGGTCAAAAAGAGTTGGACACAACTGAGCGACTATCACTCACTCACTCACTCACAATAATTATTGGGCTTCTCAGGTGGCTCAGTGGTAAAGAATCAGCCTGTCAGTTCAGGAGATGCAGGAGATGTGGGTTCAAATCCTGGGTCAAGAGGATCCCTTGGAGGATGAAATGACAACCTATCTCATTATTCTTTCCTGGAAAATCCCAAGGACAGAGGAACCTGGTGGGCTACAGTCCATAGTGTTACAAAGAGCTGGACACAAGTGAGCAACCAAGCACACAAGCAAACTGGTTATTAGCTGTGTTTTGCATGGTACCACAGAAAAGAGATGAGTCTAAGAAAAAATTAGGCTATTGGCACTAAAAGATGAAACAGACAAAGAATTCTCAAAATTCAGGAATTACAGATTTGAGAGATGGATTCAATTGCAGTCAAACATAAACTTGAATAAAGGTCTGTGTCACAAAAGCCAATGAAGACCAAGTCTTGAGAGAAACATCAAATCAAGGCACAAGTTAGGGGGGAGGTGATCATCAAGCTGTTTGCTAAGAGGAGTTGCTAAGACTTCTCACTGACTTATGAGCAGAGAAAAGAGACAAAAATTGTGGTTCCCCTAAAGGACTGTTGAGGTCAAAATAGCTATCAAGAAGTCTAGACAGGAGATATGTCTCGAAAAGAATCGTGGGTGTGACTACTGGAACAAGAGCTGACTGAAATCTCACAGCGAAAGTCAAGTGTCTGAAAATTGTGCCTCCAAAACTGCCACCAGCTTGGTTTAAAAAAAGACTAAAATGCAAAACAATCCTTAGCTTCTTAATTGTTCAGTGAGAGATACAGAAAGTTACTCAGCTTCCACCATGCTCAGATTCTCCCAGGTGCCTTTCTGAGGTGACCAAGGAGGGTGACAGAGACTCCAGGAAGGCAAAGTCTAAATTATGATAAACAAGGATTGGTGGTCAGTAACCAACAGAGGAGTGAGTTAAACTGGGGGTTAATCAGGGAGTATTCCCTAAATTCCATGATGGAGGACCTTTACTGAGATATAGAGATTAACTCCCATTCAGTAAGGATTCCAAGTGTCTCTTCTTTTTCTCTGTATGACTGGATATATTTATTTGCATAGAGTACTCCTGTTTCACCATAAAATATTTGGTGTGGATGAAGAATATTCTTGTCTTATTTACTCATATATTTCTAAATCAAAAGGACCTACATCTGGATCTGATTGAGATCATGAGATGTGGGACTTTGCATTTTATGCCATAATTAAAGGCACTTGCTTTATTCCTAGGGGAAGTATTGAGTGCCTTTTTCATGCAGGAGGAAAGCCAGTTATATCCCATCAAGAGTGCAGATTGGAGTAATTGGTGCTATTGTTTGAATTATCTGCTCTCTCCGCTCTAAGAGTATCATACAGCCCTATCTTCCAGAAAGTGGAGAATACTTTCCTACTTCAATGTAAGACATGTGGAAGTGGTTTGTTTTAGCCAATAAGATGAGAATAAACACGTCATACAAGATAACAGTTCAAACCAGATCTTTGGGTACATCTATGTAATTTATTTCAAACTCTTCCTTAAGAACAACATATCCCAGATGTTGGTTAATCCTTCACAGTGTTTTCTGGAACTAGATGATGCACGGGGCTAATCTGAGTTCAGTCAAATCCAGCCAAACTCAGCAGAGTTCCATTAACCCAAAGCTGACCTGTAGCCTACCTTCTGCCAACCCTAGAGTTGATTTTACTATAGTAAAAAATGAATGTTTCCTATGGCAATAAAGAAATAAGGAAAAACTCATATTTAAAGGTAGGATTTAGCCATATTTTGGAAACTTGGCATCTGGATAACAAGAGAATGAAACAAAATATCTCTGAAGCAAAGGTCAGAGCAATTGCAAAGGTATAGAAACAGGAATAAAATGGACTTGTTGGAGAAAGAATAAGGAAATTATTTTGATTATAGAAAAAATGTTAAATGATGAGAAATGATAAGAAATGGACTAAAACTCTGAGCACATTGTTCAGATGCACCATCTCTGAGACTTTATGAATGGTATAGTGGATTAATACAGACAGCCTGTGCTATGGTCATATGTTTCTACCTTCTGTTGTCTCTATGGTTTGTGCATGTGTTGAAAATGCTTTCCTCTCAGAATGCTCTTAATTGTCACAAGATAAGACCTAGAAAAGCAAGTCTATTTTCAGGGTTCTCACTTTCCTATTATGGTTTCTTAAAACATATTTAACTCTTAATTTGTTAATGTAAAATTATTTAAGCTTGTATTGGCTCTGAATTCACACTCTTAGGAATTAGTCACAATAACAATCTAAATGTAGAAAATGGCAAAAAGCATCATTTCAGTTATCTCTATTGTTTAACTGGATTTTAATTGTATAACAATTGAAGTAATAGTATCTTTTTCTGTAAGAGAATACCACTGTCAGCTACTGAAAAAGTTGTCTTTGAACTATGTGACCTAATGCCCTGTGGTTGCCCGACTACAGCCTTCAGTGACATTTCTTTTAATCCCAATGTCATCAGAGTCAACGTTTGGGGAACATGAGTTTATTTCAGAAAAACAGGTGAATATTGAAGCAGTTTTTCTTGATTCTTTTATGAAAAAAATTATGACTTTCAATTTAATTCATTAAAAAAAATTCATGGATGACAGGTGGTCTACAATAGTGAAATGTGTTTGTTTTTATTTAACCTATGAAGTCCCTATGTCATTAGGTGATGGACTCCTCTTCCAAATAATGGAATTTTATTTATTGGCATAAAGTAGAGTGTTAACCTTAGCAGATATTAAAGTATTTGACAATGTGGTTCAATTCAATAATCCAGTGATTTATTGATTCAATTGAGTTTTATTTTGTATTTAATTCTAACTGAATAGCATACGTTTCTTGGATTAAGATGTTACTTTACAGAAAAACAAGCCTTTTATATTTTCTTTCTTGTACACTGTAAACTTGAGATTGGCTTAGCAAGCCACATTTGAAAGCCAATCATAATATCTGGATATTAAATCTCATGTTTATGTAGTTATGCATTAAAAATAATTTTAGAACATTTATCTAAACATTGAAAGTTGAAAATATAACCTAATTGGTTTAATTGACTTTGTACTATAAGATTTACATTTCACAGTAGCCTAACAAAGTGACATTAAAGTTTTTGGGAGACCTCCTACAAATGCCTGCCCTTGGCTCAAAACAGATATTTCCAGGAAACTAGATGTATGACTAACAGAATTCTGCTCTCTGTCTCCTTAATATCTGTTCACTCCTGTCCTTTTTTCTACTAGAAGGAAATATATGGAACTCCAAATATTATTTCTATTTAGTGTCTGGATGATTATAAATTTTAAAATTTTAGCCTTATTAAAACATATGTCAAATACTTCAGGACTTTTCAAGTACTATTTTGAGACCCTTTAAAGTTTGTCCTTGGTTGTAGGATATATTATAGGCTCCATATAACCTCAGAATGCCTTTAAATTTGTTCTTGGATCACTCTCCAGAAGAATTCCACACCAGGTACCCAGTCCCTTTGATGTTATTTTGGTTCCTTAAACTTTTCAGGCATCAAAGACCTCCTAAGTGCTGGAACACCATTCTTTCACCTCTTTTTGTCTATCCAATGTCAATCTAATCTTCATGTCTCAAGACTTAAGCCATTTTTCTTTTGAAACTTTTTCTGAAGTCTCAGACTAGCTTAGCTGCCCCATTACAAACTCACTCAAAAAAGAATATATGTTCCTTTATAATATTTATAGTCTAATCTTAATTTCTGAATTTATCCTTTTTTAAGGAAGACATTGTTTTTTTAGATTAATTTATTTTAATTGGAAGATAATTACTTTACAATATTGTTATGTTTTTGCCATATATCAACATGAATCAGCCATGGATACATATGATCCCTCTCATCCTGAACCCTCCTCCTACCTCCCTACCCACCTCATCCCTCTAGGTTGTCCCAGAGAACCGGCTTTGAGTACCCTGCTTCATGCATAGAACTTTCCCTAGTCATCTGTTTTACATATGGTAATATATATGTTTCAGTGCTATTCTCTCAAGTCATCTGACCCTCGCCTTCTCTCACATAGTCCAAAAGTCTGTTCTTTACATCTGTGTTTCATTTGCTGCCTTGCATGTAGAATCATCATTACTGTCATTCTAAATTCAATATATATGCATTAATACACTGTATTGATGTTTCTCTTTCCGGTTCACTTCACTCTGTACAATAGGCTCCAGTTTCATCCATCTCATTAGAACTGACTCAAATGTGTTCCTTTTTATAGCTAAGTAATGTCCCATTGTGTATGTTTCACAGCTTCCTTATCCATTCGTCTGCCAATGAACATCTAGGTTACTTTCATATCCTAGCTATTGTAAACAGTGCTGCAATGAACACTGGGGTACACGTGTCTCTTTCAATTCTGGTTTCCTCTGTGTGTATGCCCAGCAGTGGGATTGCTGGGTTGTACGGCAGTTCTAGATGAGGATGGGGATAGATGGGGAAACAACGATAGATGATATATTGAACCATATGTAAAATAGATGAAACAATGATAGACTTTTGGACTATGTGAGAAAAGGCAAGGGTCAGATGATCTGAGAGAATAGCATTGAAACATATATATAACCATAAGTAAAATAGATAACTAGTGAAAGATGGATGTATGAAGCAGGGCACTCAAAGTCAGTTATCTGGGACAACCCAGAGGGATGGGGTTGGGAGGAAGGTGGGAGGAGCATTCAGGATGGGGGAGATAGACAGATAGATAAATGGGGAAACAACTGAAACAGTGACAGACTTTATTTTGAGGGGCTCCAAAATCACTGCAGATGGTGACTGTAGCCATGAAATTAAAAGATGCTTGATCCTTGGAAGAAAAGTTATGACCAACCTAGACACCATATTAAAAAGCAGAGACATTACTTTGCTGGCAAATGTCCATCTAGTTAAAGCTATAGTTTTTCCAGTAGTCATGTTTGGATATGAGATTCAGACCATCAAGAAAACAGAGTGCCAAAGAATAGATGCTTTTGAACTGCGATGTTGGAGAAGACTCTTGAGAGTTCCTTGGACAGCAAGGAGATCCAACCAGTCTGTCCTAAAGGAAAACAGTCCTGAATATTCATTGGACGGACTGATGCTGAAGCTGAAACTCCAATACTTTGGCCACCTGATCTGAAGAACTGACTCATTTGAAAAGACCCTGATGCTGGGAATGACTGAGGAGGGAGGAGAAGGGAATACCAGAGGATGAGATGGTTGGATGGCATCACCAACTGGATGGCATGAGTTTGAGTAAGCTCTAGGAGTGAGTGATGGACAGGGAGCCCTGGTGTGCTGCAGTCCATGGGGTTGCAAAGAGATGGACGCGACTGAACAACTGAACTGAACTGAACTGATGGCAGTTCTATTTCCAGTTTTTTAATATAAATTTATTTATTTTAATTAGAGGTTTATTACTTTACAATATTGTATTGGTTTTGCCATACATCAACATGAATCCACCACAGGTATACACGTGTTCCCCACCCTGAAACCCNACAGAAATGTGATTTGGTTTTATATATATATATATATTTTATATTCTTTTCCATTATGATGTATTATAGGATATTGAATATAATTCCTTGTGCTATAGAGTAGGACACAATTGTTTTCCATTCTATATAAAGTAGTTTGAACTCTGCTTATCCCAAACTCCTAATTTATCCCTCCCCCTGCCCTCTCCCCTCTGGTAATCATAAATTTGCTTTTTATGTCTATGCGTCTGTTTCCTAAATAAGTTCATTTGTGTCATATTTTAGATTCCACATATAAATGATATGTGTGTGTGTGCTCAGTCATGTTAAACCCTTTGCAACCACATAGACTGTAGCCTATCAGGCTCCTTTGTCCACAGAATTTTTTCCAAGCAAGAATACAGGAGTGGGTAGCCATTTCCTACCCCTGACCCAGGAATCAAACCCACATCTCTTGCACCTCCTGCACTGGAAGGTAGATTTTTTACCACTGTGCCACTGTGAAGCACCTATATTAGTAATATTATATGATACTTGTTTTGATCTGATTTACTTCACTTAATATGATAATCTCTAAGTCAATCCATGTTGCTACAAATGGCATTATTTTACTCTTTTTTAGGACTTTGGGATTTACACATGCACAGTACTGTATAGAGAGTAAGTAAACAACAGGGACCTACTATACTTCATAGTGAACTATACTCAATACTGTGCAACAACCTATACAATATACAGTTTATATGTACATAAATAACCTATATACATATAACTGAATCCATGTGCTGTACACTTGAAACTAACAATGTTGTAAATTAACTATACTTCAAAAATTTTTTTAAAAGAGAATGAAATAATGCCATTTACAGCAATATGGATGGAGCTAGAGATTATCATACTAAGTGAAGTTAAGTCAGAAAAAGACACATACAATATGGTATCGCTTATATGAAGAATCTAAAACAAATGGCACAAATGAACATATTTACAAAGCAGAAATAGACTCACAGACAAAATTATGGTTATCAAGGAGAACTGTGGGGATTAGGGGGTGGTGGTGTAGATATTGCTTTCTTTTTATGGCTGAGTAGTATTCCACTGTGTATATATACCACATCTTCTTTATCCACATATCTGTCTTTGGACATTTAGGCTGCTTCTGAATTTGGCTATTGTAAATTGTATAGCTATGAACGCTGGGGTGTGTCCATGTTTTTGAATTAGAGTGTTCTCCAGATATATGCCCAGGAGTAGGATTGCTGGATCATACAGCAGTTCTATTTTTAGTTTGCTTTGATTGTTTAAGGAATGGCTCTATCATTTTCCATCATGTGTGTGGCCAGTCATTCAGTCATTTCTGACTCTTTGAGACCCCAAGGACTAAAAGCTTGCCAGGCTCTTCTGTCCATGGAATTTTCCAGGCAAGAATACTGGAGTGGGTTGCCACTTCCTTCTCCAGTTTTCTATAATGGCTGTACCAACTTAGTCCCGCTAACAGTGTAGTATAGCATTATAGGGTTAGTGGCTCAGTCATGTCTCACTCTCTGTGACCCCATGGACTGTAGCCCACTATGCTCCTCTGTTCATGGAATTCTCTAGGCAATAATACTAGTGGATTGTCATTCCCTTCTCCAGGAGATCTTCCTGACTCAGGGATAGAACCCAAGTTTCCTACACTGCAAGCAAATTCTTTGCCTTCTGAGCTAGAAGGAAGTCCTGTAACAATATAGCCCTTTTCTCCATACCCTCTCTAGCATTTGTTAGTTTTAGACTCTTTTAATATGACTATTCTGACTGGTGTGAGCTGGCACCTGGCTGTAGTTTTGATTTTCATTTTTCTAATACTTAGCAACATTGAACATCTTTTCATGTGCCATATCTTTATTTTGCCTTTTCATACTGTTCAATGGGTTTTCAAGGTAAGAATACTGAAGTGGTTTGCCATTCCCTTCTCCAGTGGACCACATTTTGTCAGAACTCTCCACCATGATCTGTCCATCTTGGGTGATCCTACATGGCATGGCTCATAGTTTCACTGCGTTAGACAAGGCTGTAGTCTATGTGATCAGACTGGTTAGTTTTCTGTGATTGTGGTTTTCATTCTGTCTACCTTCTGATGGAGAAGGAGAAAAGAGTTATGGAAGCTTCCTGGTGGGAGAAACTGATTGAGGGGGAAACCGGGTCTCATTCTGATGTGCAGGGCCATGCTCAGTAAATCTTTAGTCCAGTTTTCTGTTGATGGGCAGGGCTGTGTTCCATCCCAGTCATTTGACCTTGAGGCCGAACTCTTGTGGAGGTAATTTTAGATAACGTTGACCTCTTTCAAAATGTCCCATGCATTCACTGCTACACTCAGTGACCCCAACCTTCAGCAGGCCACCTCTGACTCACGCCTCCACTGGAGACTCCTGGACATTCATGGGCAAGTCTGGGTCAGTGTCTTGTGGGGGTCACTGCTCCTTTCTCTTGCATCTTGATGAACACAAGTGCCGGGGTCCAGCCCCGGCAGGTCCAGGAAATTCGAAGCGGGGACAGCGTCGGCGAGGAAAAAATTTATTTATTTAGAAATATAAGACTAGGAAATAATAGTATAGTAGGAAAATTAAGATGGAGAAAAGAGGCTGAATAACTTGGTTTACGGGGAAAGCCAATAAAGTTCCAGACAAGGAGCTTGCAACATCTACGTTGGGTCACTGGCGTTCGTTTGAATATCAGAGAGTGCCCCACCTTGGGCTCTCTCTTTTATGGATCTTAGCAGCCAGGACGAGTAAGTAGNTGCCATACCCAGGTCTACTGCACCCAGAGCCCCTGCCCCTGCAGCAGTCCACTGCTGACATATACCTCTGTAAGAGACACTCAAACACAGTTCTGTCTCAGTCTTGGTGGGGTCTCTGGGTCCTGGAGTGCACCATGTATGTTTCAGCCCCCTGAGCATCTCTGGTGGGTTTGGAGTTTGATTCTAAATGCAGTTCTGCCCCTCCTACCATCTTGCTGGGGCTTCTCTGACCTTGGACATGGGGTATCTACTCACAGTTGCTCCAGCCAACTGAACTGATTCTGACCAACATGAGATGACACTTCACTGTGATTTTTGATTTGCATTTATCTAATAATAAGTAATCAGTATTTTTTCATATTTTTATTAGACATCTATATGTCTTCTTTGAATAAATGACCCTTTAGTTCTTTGGCCCACTTTTTGCTTGGGTTGTTGGTTTTTCTGCTATTGAGTTGCATGAGCTGCTTGTATATTTTGTGCATTTATCTTTAAAACAAGTAAGTGGGAAAACAATGGAGATAGTGACAAACTTTCTTTTCTTGGGCTTCAAAATCACTGTGGACAGTGACTGCAGTCTTGAAATTAAAAGACACTTGCTCCTGGAAGAAAAGCTATGACCAATTTAGACAGCATATTAAAAAGCAGAGACATTACTTTGCCAACAAAGTTCTATATAGTCAAAGTTATTGTTTTTCCAGTAATCATGTATGGATGTGAGCATTGGACCATAAAGAAGGCTGAACACCAAAGAACTGATGCTTTTGAACTGTGGTGTTGGAGAATACTCTTGAAAGTCCCTTGGAGTGCGAGGAGATCAAACCAATTAATCCTAAAGGAATTCAATCCTGAATATTCATTGGAAGGACTATTGCTGAACCTCTAATATTTTGGCCACCTGATGCAAAGAGCTGACTCATTAGAAAAGAATCTGATGCTGGGAAGGATGGAGGGCAGAAGGAGAAGGGGATGACAGAGGAAGAGATGGTTGGATGACATTTTCAATTCAATGGACATGAGTTTGAGCAAGCTCCAGGGAATGGTGAAGGACAGGGAAGCCTGGCGTGCTGCAGTCCATGTAGTTGCAAAGAATTGGACATGACTGAGCAACAATCTTTAAAACAATATTATGAGATAGAATGTTATGTTTGTCAATTCCTTCTTATTTATTTAAACGTGGGAAGAATAGCATGTGTAATTAATTCAGCTGATAGTAGTTATCTGAATCGGAGAAAAGGTGTCCATGGCTGAAAGGAAAAGAATGTTAAACTCTAGAATTACAAAAACAGGCACGACTCAGAAGAAGGCCTAGCACATAGAAAAGAAATGTGATTAACTCTCCCAAGTATTTTTAGAATTATGTAAATGTCTTACTCCACTTGAGAATGATATTTTCATTGAATGCAAGCTCTTTATTTGCCCACTTTAATTGTCCATCTAGACAGATATTTGGTAGCTGCAACATAAAGGTCAAATAAACTCCCTAACATGTATTTTCAGCGCTTTCAGCAGGTTTCCTGCAAGTTAAATGAAAGTATCAAATAAGAAATTGCAGTATCAGTTTTTTCTCCCTAATTATAACAGAACTTTTTTATTATCATTTTGAGTGTTGCTATTTCATTGGCAATCTCAAAGTAGCTACTGCCTGATGCCTCTGGTAGAGGGAAAAAAGGTCATGGCTAACACTGTATTGGCATCTTGCCTTTGTCTAATCACAGCAGGAGCCATTGGTCTATGGAATGTTTAAAGAAAAGAAATTTGTGGCTTATATGATGATTGAGCAACCGTACAATGCCCCAGTAGGGGGTTAATTAGAAATGAAAGGACTTAAAATTTCTCTCAAAGCAGATCTCTTTGGGGAGGTCGTTGTCAGAAAGCATCTCATTTATGCATCTCTGAAGTGCTTTTTAAAAAGCATATTCTTTTAACAAATGGAGAGTCAGCCAAAAATCAGGAGGATCAGAATAAGAAGAGATACATTAATGAATAAGAAGTAACTGTAACAATCCATTAGGAAACCTAGTAATTTCTATCTGTTTAAATAGTGCCATTTGCCTGTATTCTACCAATGATATTATAAAATAATACTAATTTTTATGGCAGGCATTTTGTAATTGGTTGTTTCAGTCATTTTTTTCTGTTTATATTAAAGGACAAATGGTATTTTTACCTTAAATTATGTTCAGAGTAAGAGATTTTTATATAAATTATCTGCAGAGGAGAACCAGTTAATTTTGTCCTACTTACATCATAAAACGGATGAGATACTGTTGAAACCATGAAAGAAGATGTGATGTTTCAGTGGAGACTCAAATGAATATAGGGTCTTCTACTAGCCATAGAGAAAAGAAAAAGAAAACATACATTTACATAGTCTTTTTTACACTCTAGTAGCTTATAGTCTAGTAGAAGATATGTAGTAGATTCAAAAATCATTATAAGATAATAGGTGTCTTTTGCTAGGTCCCCGAAAATGTCACCTCCATGATAACCTATAGATAAACCAAAGCCAAGTATATTACTTCAGTAGTGGGGAGCCCTTGTATTGACAGTCTTCCAAGGGTCTCAGAAAGGAAACATCAATGGCAATATATTCAGAAGGTTTTGGAGATTTCATTTTTCTCCTTTTTCTTTGAGGATTCACTTTAGAAATTTATAATCTTAAGTACCTTCTTCTCTCTTTGAAATGTATATAAATCCTTTTGAAGACTAGATTGGCATTTTGTTGGTTTATAGCCTGGGGATGTCTTTCTCAAAGACTTGAAGATTGTTTCTTTGAAATGTAATCATCAAGAGAGATAGCACCCCTAACTCCCAGTCTCTTTGGGAAGATAGGAGCCTATTTCTGTGGGCATTTCACTCTGAGGTGCTAAACTACTTCCTATCATAAAGATATGATAAGTTAGTTTGTCTTTTGAATAAAGCTAATTAATGCACACAAATGGAGATCAGTGTAATAAGTCGAAGCTAAAATGAACTATGTGTGATAAATGGTGCTCTCAGTTCTCTGACTTGAGGACTACTTCCACTTATCTTGAAAACCCGTAAGTAATAGGTCATATCTGCATGCTTGTGTAAAACTGTGAGATTTATTTTTGTCTTTGAAATCTCTTAGCAGATTGCTTGTAATGAACATCACACTCTGGTTTAATTATTGTTTATTCAATAATAAACCTGTTCTTTTTCTCTACTACCTCTGTGGAAATAATTTCTGGGTTGGGAGACTGTCTTTAATTCTGTTCCCCAACACTGGGACTGGGCAAAATTTGTTCTGTAATAATTTAGGATTGGTGGGCACAGGGAGAGAAAAGTTTTAAGTGAAATTTGTTCAGCTAAATAGAGCATTAATATTCTAAGAAGGAGCTATGGGTAAGTAGACTCGTCCATTGTTTAGATAAACAGATATTTAGTAAGTTCCTAAAGCAATGAATAAAATTACTATAACTTCATTTCCATGGATAATTTTTTCTGGAGTATTCAATTTATGTTAATAGCAGGCAATGGAATATTAAATTCATGTTAGTGTAAAAAACAAGCTATGGGGCTGTAAATGGTTTTAATTCTCACGTGGAAACTTGCCATTTAAATGATATAAGCAAACTGTTGTTGGTGTTCAAAGTAAAGAGGCATCATATTTTAGTTGTGATAAGAGAAGGCATGTTCATGATTCTTGAAATTCATGATTGCTTAAAGACAAGAAAGAATTTCAATATAAGGGCATGAGTAGCAAAGATATTCTAGCTAGGACTGATTGAAAAGGATAAGGAACTATCATCTTGGGAAAAGTAAGGGAACCTGAATATGTAGCTCCATTGATAAGTAGCCAGAGATGAGGCTGAAAGAAAAATAGGGGAGAGATTCAGAGGAACTGAGTGTTGATGTTAGGTTTCTACTTGGTAGGAATCAGGGAAAGAAAATCAAATTCATCACTGATTTAATAAAGACATATCAAGACATAGAGATATGTGATATCTCTAGAGAAAATATAACAGCTAAAATGTTTTAGAAACAAGATATAATATTATTATTGACTTTAATTATCCATTATCAAAAGATGTCTGGGGACTTCCCTGGCAGTCCAGCAGTTAAGACTGCCTTCCATTTCAGGGCATGCAGGTTTGATCCCTGGTTCATGCCTCCTGACCAAAAAACAAATATAAAACAGAAGCAATATTGTAACAAATTCAATAAAATGACCTATATTTTAAAAAAAAAATCTTTTAAAAAGAGCATTCATTAAAAAATAAAAACATTAAAAAAAATGTCTGGAGCAGTTGGTGCAAGGGTTATATTTAATGTAACTCAGCTTCTCAACCATTCTAGGTCATCTTCATAGTATTCTCTTGTTCACAACAATCCTATACATCAGGCATCACATACTCACATGACCAGGTCCAAAAGATGACTTTGTCTTAGTCAATTTTTTCTTTCTTTTTAATCAGGAAGATATACGTTTCAGGAAATCCTCCAGAAGACTTCAGATAAGATCAGAATGGACAATATTAGGAAACATACTCAGAATCTTGTTGCAAGGAAGGAATATGAAAGTTCATGGAAAGAAAGAGGGAAAAATTACTCCCATACAATTTTCAATTTACATTGTATAAAGCTTCAAAAATGAAAAAAGGTCAATTTTGCCTCTAGAACTGACACAAGTGATAGACAATTTAATGATGCAGTTAAGATAAGACAGAAACAAATGATAATGAATATATAAAATGTCAGGAGACTCGTGATACTAGGTTAACTATTTAGAAAACAATCAAGATGTAACCCAATCTCATGTTATATTGTGGCATACATTCCAGAACATCAAGGTAACTAATTGTGAAAAAATGAAATTATAAACTAAACATGAGAATGTTTCTGTTTTTACTTTGAGATAAGATTATATCAAAGCATAAAAGCAATAGCGCAAAGGAAAAGAGATCATAAATAAAAAGTATATAGTACAAACTTCATGACAAAAATAAAGCATCAGAAAAAATTGTAGAAGAAAATATTTTCAAAATATTTGTCCTTTATGAATGCTTATGCATGATTACAAATTTAGAAAGTTTTTACTGGATTATTTTTAAAGCACATATAAATAACCCCTAAATGGGTAAAGAGCAGAAAGAAAAAAATAATATAAAGAAAAAATTGTGAGAAGAAAGTTACTAGTAATCAAGAATTGCAAATTTGAGCATAGTCGTACTTCCTACTATATGTCAAAAAAGAATAAAAATGAGTATATAAGAGATGTTAAGAATGTTGGAAAATTAGTCTTTCATGTTTCATTGGATGAAGCAAGTGATGAAAACATGCCTCATTTGTAAAAGATGATTTGATAATATATATATACCAAGATATAAAAGCTGTTTCTGACTTAGCATTATAGACTATAGATACTGAGTAATTCTGTTATGAAAGTACTGTTTTGTATACATGATTTATAGTAACCTGTGTCATTTGGACAAGCCTATGGAGTAGGAATCATTATTAATCTTTTCTATGGATGAGAAAGCTACAGCCCTGTGGGATCAAATAAGCTCAGGGACACAGCCGATAGGGCTTCAGGCCAGATTTCAAAACTGTGGTGTCTGTCTCAACAGGTCACACACAAAAATATCACATATCTTGTTTCTCTCCTTTCAATAATCTTATGTAAAGAAACATAGAAGAGGAACTAAAGAGCCTCTTGATGAAAGTGAAAGAGGGGAGTGAAAAAGTTGGCTTAAAACTCAACATTCAGAAAACTAAGATCATGGCATCTGGTCCCATCACTTCATGGCAAATATATGGGGAAATAATGAAAGCAGTGAGAGACTTTATTTTGGGGGGGCTCCAAAATCACTGCAAATGATGACTGCAGCCATGAAATAAAACGATGCTTGCTCCTTGGAAGAAAAGCTATGACCAAACCAGACAGCATATTAAAAAGCAGAAACATTACTTTGCCAACAAAGGTCCATCTAGTCAAAGCTATGGTTTTTCCAGTAGTCACATATGTATGTGAGAGTTGGACCATAAAGAAAGCTGAGGGCCAAAGAATTGATGCTTCTAAACTGTAGTGTTGAAGGACACTTGAGAGTCCCTTAGAACTGCAAGGAGATTCAACTAGTCCATCCTAAAGGAGATCAGTCTTGAATATTCATATGAAGGACTGATCCCAAAGCTAAAATTCCAATACTTTGGCCACCTGATGCGAAGAACTGACTCAGTGGAAAAGACCCTGTTTCTGGGAAAGGTTGAAGGCAGGAGGAGAAGGGGAATACAGGATGAGATGATTGGATGGTATCACCGACTCGATGGACAAAAGTTTGAATAAGCTCTGGGAGTTGGTGATGGACAAAGAAGCCTGGAATTCTCCAGTCCATGGGATCACAAAGAGTCGGACACAACTGAGGGACTGAACTGAACTGAGCATAAAGAAATAGAGGAATTATAAAGGTGTATGTCAATACATTTTCATAAATACTTTTTAAGTAGTTACAACTTTCAGATGAAATAAGCATCCAAACACGAATTTTGCTAAAAATGTTTGCATTTCTCAGAATTGGCAGTGATGATTTTTTTGCTTCTGGTGGGCAATTAGACACACTCATATTCTTTACTTTAGAGATTTTTAAGTAAATTACAAAATTCGTGTTCTGAAAATGTCTCATCTGTAGCCATTTTATTTTAATTTGAGTAACAGGCGAATTCTTGACAGTATCTGGAGAAGCATGGATTTCTGGGACAGAGGACATAGGTAGGATGGAGTGTAAGACTGCTTGCAGACCGTCTTACTTTGCACCTTCTTCCTATCTCCCATAAAGAAAGTGAAAGTGTTGGTTGCTCAGTAGTGTCCAACTCTTTGCAACCTCATGAACTGAATCCCACAAGTCTCCTCTGTCCATGGAATTCTCCAAGCAAGAATACTGGAGTGGGTTGTCATTCCCTTCTCCAAGGGATCTTCCCAACCCAGGGGTCAAACCCAGATCTCCTGCATTGCAGCTGGATTCTTTACCATCTGAGCCACCTGTTTCCCATTGAAAGCCAAAACATTCCCTTGCAAAGTGCTATGTTTGTGCTTTTATCTATTCAGAACGTATGTTGTTGTGTAGTCATTTCAAGTAGGGATCATGGACTGAGCCTGTTTTTCTGCCTAGTCTGTTCATTAGTCTCTGTGTTAACTTTACCTTCTCTTAGGCAAGGGATAGATGGTATAAATATAGATAGATAAATGATAGGCCGTATAGCTCGTAATGGCTACAGAGGTGGAGGGTTCAGCCCTTGAGGTCATAAAGGAGCTAGGATGGCTTCTACCCAGCACCAGACTTCTGATACAGGGAAACTGAGAACATGTCAGGATGTCTGAAATAGCCTGGACCAGCCGGAGGATATAGGCTCTGAGGATGAACTAAAGGAGAGAGATCAGTTAAATGAAATCTTGAACTATGGGCTGGTTGGACAATATGCCTTTGGCATGGAGTGTTGTGAGAAACTTGAAATCTCAGAAACTACTGTGGACAGAGGGCCAGAAAAATTCTAGCCAGGATGTTTTGAGTTACATTAGTACTTGTTATAGGGACATATGAAAGGTTTTTCAGATATGAAAAGTAACAGAAACAAAAACCCAGAAAATATTTGCCATGAAGGTGCTTAAGAAGACAATGAGAGTAACAACAACAAAAAAAAAGGTGCTAAAGATACAGCTCATACAAAAATCAGGATGGAATATTCTGGAGAAAGTAAAGCATGCCTTCATTGTGGATTTAATTCATGCTTTTATGACTGGTGGAGAATTCTACTTCATCCTTGAGTATCTCAGCAGAGGAGAATTATTTATGCAGTTAGAAAAAAAAAGGAAATATTTACGTAACACACAACCTGCTTTACTGGCAGAAATCCCCATGGCTTTTGGACATTTACATCAAAAAGTGACTATTTACAGATACTTGAAGCCAGAGAAAGTCATACTTATTCACAAGGTCCTGGAAACTAAGAGTTTGAACGGTTCAAATAATGTATTCATGGTGGAACTGTCACACACACATTTTGTGGAACAGTAAAATAGATGACTCCTGAAATATTGATGAGAAGTGGCCATAGTAGAGCTGGGGATTAGTGGAGTTGGGGAGTATTAATATAGGACATATTGACTGGAGCACCTCCTTAACTTGGGAGAAGAAAAAGCAATGTCCTCAAGTGTAAACTCAATTTGCCTTCTTACCTCACACAAGAAGCCAGAGATCTGATTAAAAAGCCATTGAAAAGAAATGCTGCTTCTTGTCTTGGAGCTGGTCTTGGAGATGCTAGAGAAGTTCAAGTTCATCCATTCTTCATATGCATTAACTGGGCAAGAATTGCTGACTGTAAGGAGGAGCTCCATCCCCCACCCCACCCAACCCCACTGCAACCCCACCCCCTGCCTTTAAATTGCTGTTGCAATCTGAAGAGGATGTGAATCAAAGTTTACACACTGAACACCTACCTGTTGACAGCCCAGGTGACTCTGAGTTCAGTGAGATTGCCAGCCACCTAGAAATGAGGCATGTTTTGCATATGTGGCTCCATCTGTCCTTGAAAACATGGAAGAAAAGGTTTCCTCTGAATTAAAAATCCAGACACCTTGACGTATTGGAAACCCACGGACACCCATCTGCCCCATCAAATTTCTGGGGATTTGGGGGGAAGAGGTGCTACATCTAGCATGGCAAATCCTCAGCCACCTGTGAAATAGTCAATGGAAACAAGTAGATTAGAGCAGATGAATGTGATCACAAGGAACCACCACTTCCAAAATGACCTCCAAACTGCCACACATTACAAAACCAAGTTTTTCCCATGATATTCAAACAACCAGAGCACTGCATATGAATCTATGACAGAGCAATGCTTTTAATGAATTTGGGACAAAAAAGTGGGAAGGGGAGATATGATTATCCTTCGAGGTAAAACAGGAAGACAGCCTTGAAGAGTTAATATCATTACATAAAATACTTCAGACAGGAAAAATAAACATGGATTTTAAAAAAATCAATCAGCAATGCAAAGGAACTGAAGTGAAATAGTATTTCAAAACTCTCTGCCTGCAATGCAGAAGACCCAAATTCCCTGGTTAGGAAATGTCCCCTGGAGAAAGGAATGGCAACCTATTCCAGTATTCTGGCCTTGATAACCCCTTGGACAGAGAAGCCTGGTGGGCTACAGTCTATGGTGTCATAAAGAGGCAGACATGATACAGCATCTAATAAGGAGGGAGGCACATCGATCAATTGATTCCTAACAACATCTTTCAACGTTATCAAGGATTTTCATGTTGATGACTTGAAACTGGCAGTGTTACGGGTATAATGTAACTTCTGAGTCACTGTCATGCTCTGACTGTATGGAAAAGAGTTATCTTCTCATTACCTAAAGTATGAAACCACCCATAATACTTGCAGCTAAGAAAAATTAGCAAGAAAACTTGGTTAAGCTTTTTGCAGCAATATGGAATTAAAGAGGAAAGAAACTTATAAATTGATGTTATATGTGCAAACAGCCTAAAAGATGCAAGTCATGTTCTGAGACCTTACTGACACCTTATTGAGAACGACAGTTCAGAAGACAGCCTCTCAGTATCTAGATGGTGATGAAGACCCCTATTTTTTTTTTCCTCTGTGAAAATTTAAAATAGAAAAGAAAAATAACATTTACTAATATAAAAAGAGTGAAAGACAATTCATGGGCTTGTTTTTTTTTAATGTTTTCAAGTCTTATGAGAAACATTTATGGCATTTAAACTTTAAAATGATACAAAATCTACCTATATATAATATTTCCACTCAATACAATTCAATATACATATGCATATATACACATGTATATTTGGAAATTTTCTTACAGTAAAAACTAATCTAGAAAAAAATTTGTTAACTCATTTCATTTTGCTAAGGAGCTGACCTACCAGGTAACATAAATACACAAATATGCTGCTGTTGCTGCTAAGTCGCTTCAGTCGTGTCCAACTCTGTGCGACCCTATAGAAGGCAGCCCACCAGGCTCCCCCGTCCCTGGGATTCTCCAGGCAAGAACACTGGAGTGGGTTGCCATTTTCTTCTCCAATGCATGAAAGTGAAAAATGAAAAGTGAAAGTGAAGTTGCTCAGTCATGTCCAACTCCTAGCAACCCTGTGGATTGCAGCCTACCAGGCTCCTCTGCCCATGGGATTTTCTAAGCAAGAGTACTGGAGTGCGGTGCCATTGCCTTCTCCGATACACACATACAGGAATGAATAACTGAATGAATGAGTAAATGAATGAATAATCAAATAAGTCAGGAGATTTTAAGCTAATCTGCTTTTGAAACTAGGCTAGTTTAATAATTAAAAACATAGATAATTCTTATTATAAGCATAAAAACAATTACTACTTGAATATTTGTCATTCCTTTCAGCACAGCTCTAAGATGGATTTTGGGATAGGTGGGAGACCCTATATAACGTCAAAATACTGGCAGTGAATTCTGACTCTTCAATATTTTGAGCAGTGCTATACTGGTAAATGTTTTAAAATAAGCTACCTGGAATTTAAATGAATGGATGAATGCACATGTTCCTGCTCTGATTGGTGGCACTTGCCAATTTCCACTGTGTAAACACTCCAATGACTGCATCTTGAATTACCAATGTATATGAAGAACTGTGAATAATTGGCCCGAGGAAGCCAGTAGGAGACTGTTTCATATTCATGTTTCTGAGACAATGGACGTCTCGTTGACATGGCTTCTCCAGTTTGTATTCCTTGGAGGCTGTTGTAACATACACTATTATCTGTATGCTTACTCAGGACTCATATATTAGGCCTCATCTGTGCCCTGTTGAAACTCTAGACCTGGGGTTGGCAAATATTTTCTTAAAAGGACAAAGAGTAAATATTTTAGCCTTGTAAGTGTTTGATCTCTGTTGCAACAAACTCAACTCAACCACTGAAGCTCAAAAACAGACATAGACAATAGGTAACATGACAGACGTATCTGTGTTCCAATAAAATTTTCTCGTATGAAAACAGGCAGCAGTGCTGCAGGACTTATGTTTTTGTCCCTGCCCACTTACTCCTTGGAAGAAAAGTTATGACCAACATAGATAACATAGTGAAAAGCAGAGACATTACTTTGCCAACAAAGGTCCGTCTAGTCAAGGCTATGGTTTTTCCAGTGGTCATGTATGGATGTGAGAGTTGGATAGTGAAGAAGGCTGAGCGCCGAAGAATTGACACTTTTGAACTGTGGTGTTGGAGAAGACTCTTGAGCGTCCCTTGAACTGCAAGGAAGGAGATCCAACCAGTCCATCCTAAAGAAGATCAGCCCTGGGTGTTCTTTGGAAGGAATGATGCTAAAGCTGAAATTCCAGTCCTTTGGCCACCTCATGCAAAGAGTTGACTCATTGGAAAAGACTCTGATGCTGGGAGGGATTGGGGGCAGGAGGAGAAGGGGATGACAGAGGATGAGATGGCTGGATGGCATCACTGACTCGATGGAGGTGAGTCTGAGTGAACTCCTGGAGTTGGTGATGGACAGGGAGGCCTGACGTGCTGCGATTCTTGGGGTCACAAAGAGTCAGACATGACTGAGCAACTGAACTGAACTGAACTGATGAAGTCCTGACTGTTTGCAGCACCCTGCACCTAGGTCTGTGCCTGAAGCTATGATTCTGAGCCTGCCTGCAGGACTGCAGTGAACAGTTATCACATCCATGTACATAGTNGACGTGCTGCGATTCTTGGGGTCACAAAGAGTCAGACATGACTGAGCAACTGAACTGAACTGAACTGATGAAGTCCTGACTGTTTGCAGCACCCTGCACCTAGGTCTGTGCCTGAAGCTATGATTCTGAGCCTGCCTGCAGGACTGCAGTGAACAGTTATCACATCCATGTACATAGTTGTGCCATATAGTCACAGTCCCCATGCCTTCATCCTCAGCTCAACTTACTAACTGCAGACCAGGATGTGGAAGGAGAAACAGGACTTTTCGTCACCTACATTCCCTCTGTTTCCTTCTTTTTTTTTTTTTTTCCTCCTCTTAATCCTCGCTAGAAGACAAAGGCATTATTTTGGTCATGTCATGTAATCCTTTACTGAAGAACAAACATCACTTAGCCCACCTGACTGGCATAGGCTTCACTCCACATTGGAATTCATTTTCCTTCAGACTGACTCTTTAGGAATTTGAAATTATTTTATGTATTTGTTTTGTATCGATGTATACTTTATTTGTGTGCTGTGTGCTCACTCAGTCATTTCTGACTTTTTGTGTCCCATGGGCTATAGCCCACCAGGCACCTCTGTCCATGGGATTCTCCGAGTAAGAACACTGGAGAGGGTTGCCATTTACTTCTCCAGGGGATCTTCCTGACCAAGGGTTTGAACCCATATATCTTGTATCTCCTGCACTGGCAGGCAGATTCTTTACCACTGGGTGACCTGAGAAGCTGGACTTACAGTGTTGCTTATTCATGTTATACAACATGTTGATTCAGTTATATATACATTTACATTCTTTTTTAGTATTTTTTTCTGTTATAGTTTATCACAGGATATTTTATTTTTTTTTTAATTGGAGAATATTGCTTTGAAATCTCTCTCTCTCTCTTATTTTTCTTTGTGTCTAAACATGCATTTCAAACCCAGTGCCTTACTAAAGGGGTCAACTACCCCACAAACTCTGAACGATATCATCATGATTCAGAATATAATTTAAAAGAGAGATTAAAGTACATTTGAGTAATTTCTATTAAGTGAATGTATTGGTATTAAGCAAAAATCAAGATAACCATAATATGTGTGTTAAGAAACTTTTTTTACATTACACAAAAATATTTTAAATCAGAATCGTTAAAATCTTCAAATACTTCAAACTGAAGACCCTATGGGGAAAAAAAAAGAAAAGAAAAAAAAAAGACCCTATGGGGAGCCTATAAAAATATTCTACAAGTGACAAAGTGTTGGGGCTTTCCCAGTGGCTCAGTGAGTAGAGAATCCACCTGCAATGCAGGAGATGCTGGTTCAATCTCTGGGTTGGGAAGACCCCCTAGAGAAGGAAATGACAACCCATTATAATATTTTTGCCTGGAAAATTTTATGGACAGAGGAGACTCTCATGCCAAAGTTTGCCTAAGCGTTTCAGCCACAGACAAGGGGGAATAGCTGGGTAAGAGGAATGTTGTGCCAGATGTTCCAATTTCCATGAACCTAAACTAATCACCCACTCTGGTTTTGGTCTATTGGGAAAAAAGTTCATTCAAAAGCAATAGGATTTGTGTTACATAAAATACCAATTCTTTCTAATTCCTATTCTTAGTCCTCTCACCAAAAGTCAGAAGAGATTAGAAATATGCTATTTAAATTTTTCCATTTAAATGTTACTTTACACAATTGGACCAATGCATTTCCCTATTTTATGGAACTTGATATCCACATTTGATATTTGATATTTTATGGAACTTGATATCCCTAGGGTTCCAAGGGACAGTGAAGAGGAATAAAGATGTGGAAGAAAATCTCCAGATAGACTTCTGCACTTTAATTTTGTATGGGACAATTTCCAGAATCTAGTTTTATTTGTCTGTACTTTAGTTGCAGAATGATATTACATTTTATCCATGTGGAACACATTTAAAAACAATATTCTCCTTTAAAACAGTAAGAGATACATAGTATTGCATGCCTCATTGATAGATGAACATGATTAAGGAAATGAAATTTACCATGCCTAAATAATTCTTTAAAAGTGTGCCATTAGAAATATCAGATGATGACAAGTTGTAATTATTACCTTTTATAAAATATCACTATACTTAGAAAAATAAATATACTGGGGTGCAATATCCATTAGTTTTAGAGACAAGAAAGTAAAGCTAATGCTAATACAATATATGCTTATAGATTTTTTAACTAGATATTTTCTTAATTAACTTTATTAACGACAAGTTTGGATTAGAACAGCTAATCTTTTTATTTCAAATGATTTTCTTTGATTTATGCCATTGTTTTAAGACTGCAGATAAAAGTAACTTCCTTTGAAAATCAATATCAATAATTAATGTCACCACTTATTAGCATCAAATTAAATGAAGGAAGAAACAGATAAATGCAACATTAACAATTCAAAGATGCTACACAGCTCATCTATGCATGTTTTCTTGACTTATAGTTGAGAAAATTCACACATTTATCTGCTCTCAACTCACAAATACTAACAAAAATAGATACAGTTCATGATTTTAGAATATACTGATGAAGAAGCTGAGGTGTAAAGGAAGATAATGAATGTCAGGGATAATATAAAGCCAGGAGTACTTATCAACTGAATATAATCAAAAGAAAGTTAGCATGAGCGTTGCCAGGGGTCAGGGGTGGAGGAAACAGGGAGATGACGGTCAAAGAATGCAAACATCTATTAAACTATATGGATGTCTTTCTTATTTTGCCTGTTGTGTGTAGTAAGTTTAATCATATGATGTAAAAATGGCTATATTCAAATAGACAAGAATATCTTCATAAATCCTGCTTGAGGCAA
>SJYA01000097.1:1834105-1889544 GCA_006410615.1 Neotragus moschatus | reverse complement strand
TTTTTCATGATGTATTCTGCATAGAAGTTAAATAAGCAGGGTGACAATATACAGCCTTGACGTACTCCTTTTCCTATTTGGAACCAGTCTGTTCTTCCATGTCCAGTTCTAACTGTTGCTTCCTGACCTGCATACAGATTTCTCAAGATGCAGGTCAGGTGGTCTGGTATTCCCATCTCTCAGAATTTTCCACAGTTTATTGTGATCCACACAGTCAAAGGCTTTGGCATAGTCAATAAAGCAGAAATAGATGGTTTTCTGGAACTCTCTTGCTTTTTCCATGATCCAGTGGATGTTGGCAATTTGATCTCTGGTTCCTCTGCCTTTTCTAAAACCAGCTTGAACAGCCTCAAACATGTATAAAGGAAAGTTTATAAGCTATACATTTTCTGAATTTTATTTTAATATGTGAATGAAATTCATTGGACTGTAGGATATTAGAACTTCTAAATTTATTTATTATTAAGAGTTCATTTTCTGTTATATCTGTATTAATAGTAAATTAAAATGATTATGGGTGATAACTTGAATTTCCTTTTAAAATAATGCTCTCCCCAAGTCCTTAAAATTTTGACTTGATCATGAATTTAGTCTGTTCAGAATTACTGTTAACATGATTTACACACTTTCAAGTAACAACTAGCCTAATGTAGTACTATCAAAATAAAACTGGATAGTTTAAAAGCTAATAAATGTCAATAAAATCATTCTCCCACAAATCTTGCAAAAAAGTAATAAAAGCAGGTTTCAGTTTCCTCAATAGTCATGTCACGAAAGTGCTTATGACTCAAGAGGATTACTGAGTGGAGACAAACAACCAACTGCTTCTGAGGCCAACAAGGTTATGACATTAGTAAAATTTGCCTTAGACTTGTTAGACCAAGTACTAGACAGGGGACTCCATACTCAGCTGAGGAGGCCCAATAGCTTGGCAATAATAGAGGTTCTTGCCTCCTTACACCTTCCTCACCCCAGGGACCGTGAATGCAGAAGCAAGCAGACAGACAAGAAACCTGAAGTGGGCTGGCCAAAGGACTTCCTGTTCTCTGCTTGGCCCAGCCCCTTCCTGCCCAAGGCAGTTTAGCTGACCAAGAACGGGTCACGACCAAGAACAAGGCGTGAGGTTTCCTAACTGCTGGTTCCTCCATTTCAGAATAATGCTGTGTGAATTGTCATGCTACTAAATAGTTTGCCATCGATTAGTTAGGATGATTTAAAAATTAAATAAATAAACACCCCCATTTCCAGGGAAATTAGGGAATATTGGCATTTTCACAGAAAATCAAAGCAGAAATGAAGTAAATGGCCTAAGTTGCAAATGGATAGCTCTTGATCAGTGGTCCATTCTTGGTTACATGTTAGGCTATAGTGGGGAAACTTCATAAAACAAATGCCAGAGGTTCAGATTTTGTTAGTCCAAGGTAAGACCTCAACACTGGAATTTTTAAAAACTCACCAGGTGATTTTAACATGCAATCAAAGTTAGGAATCTTGATCTAGAATCACTGATCTGTATCCCAAAGCCTGAAGGTGAAGACTTCTGAGTCCTAGGGGATCACCACATGCAAGATGCTACAGATACCATTTCTCCACTGCATAGGGGGCTGGTCTGGAGCAGCACTTCTCAGAAACTAACATGGACACTTCACCTCTTGCAATCTTGTGGTTCTAATGAAGATTCTGATTCAGTAGGTCTGAGTGGCTCCCGAGATTCTTGATTTCTAGCAAGTTCCCAGGTGGTACTTGTGCTTTAGTTCTTGAATGGCATGGGTCTAGATGACCTTGAAGATCTCTCCTCATTCTAATATTCTATGATTCTCTGAATTGAGAGTATTAAGCCTTCAGGGGAATCTTGCAGAGAAAGAGAGCCTGAAGGCTTGAATTCACAGGGTCCCACTTTCCTAGCCCTGACATAATGATGAACAACAGATTTGCCAGTTAGCACAACTCCTTCAATATACACTTGGGAGGAGTCAAGCTGATACTGAACCAATGGAGAAGCAAATACACTAAGGAAACATTTCCAAGCTCAAAGGAGAGTTCACGTCAAAGAACTCAGAGGCCTACGCTAAAGCTCTTCTGAAAAGACCTGGTACAAACTTAGAAATCCAGGCATAAGAGTATTAAAAATTAGGGACAAAAAATGGACATATGATATTTAAGCAAATCAAATTATTTTAGTTTACATTTTATATTTAAAGAATTGTGAAACCATGTTTGAATAAAAAATACTAAAGATAAGTGTGGTAAATGCATATAGCAAAAAAAAAAAAATCATACTCTAAGTCATTTAATACATGAGGCTGAGGTGATCTATTCCAAAGTAATTTTTTAAATCTTTAAGGAATTCAATAAAATGTGTTTATCCACTTGACATTCTTCTTTATCAAATGTTCTGTCTAGAGAGAATATTACCTCTTTGGCTGGTGATTTTCTGGAGAGATTATCCTCTGTGTTGAGACTATGATCAGACAGACACCATCAGAGGATGAAGATGAGGAAGGAAACTGCAACTGAAATAAAAACAAAACCTAGGTTCAGAAAGAGTGTCCTCACAGAATTTTAGAAGTTAGAAATTGTACAAAACGTCAAAAGCCCAGTTCCAGGGACTTCTCTGGTGGTCCAGTGGTTAAGAATCCACACTGCAAGGCAGAGGACATGGGTTCAGTCCCTGGCTGGGGTACTAAGATCCCACATGCTGCCAGGAGATTAAGCTTATACTCCTCAACTACTGAGCCCGAGTCCTCTGGAGCCCACACGTCACAACTAGAGAGTCTGTGCACCACAGCAAAAATCCTCCATGTCTCAACTAAGACCTGATGCAGCCAAATAGAGAAATAAATATATTTTTTAAAAAGCCTGGGGATTCCCTGATGGCTCAGTGGTAAAGAATCTACCTGCCAATGCAGGAAACACAGGTTTGATCCCCAGTCTGGGAAGATCCCACGTGTTTCAGATCAACTAAGCCCGTGCACCACAACTATTGGGCCTATGGTTTAGAGCCCAGGAACTGCAGCTATAGAGCCCACATGCTGCAACTTCTGAAGGCCAGGCACCCTAGAGCCTGTGTTCTGCAACAAGAGAAACCAAAGCAATGAGAAACCAGTGCACCACAGCTAGAGAGCAGCCCCTGCTTGCTGCAACTAGAGAAAAGCCCACACAGCAGCAAAGACCCAGCACAGCCAAAAATAAATAAATAGACTAACTTATTTTTTAAATAAAGCCCAACTCCGGAACTAATGTAATAACTTCCAGAGTTTTCTAGGATTCTTAAGAGTGGTCTATTGCAGTGGTTTTTAAAGATAGTGCTGGGGACCCTTGAGTAGGGTATCTGAGACCTTCTTGTGGGGTTTGTAAGGTTAAAACTATTCCTATAATATTAAGATGGAGAAGGCAATGGCACCCCACTTCAGTACTCTTGCCTGGAAAATCCCATGGACGGAGGAGCCTAGTGGGCTGCAGTCCATGGGGTCGTGAAGAGTCGGACATGACTAAGCGACTTCACTTTCACTTTTCACTTTCATGCATTGGAGAAGGAAATGGCAACCCACTGCAGTGTTCTTGCCTGGAGAATCCCAGGATCAGGGGAGCCTGGTGGGCTGCTGTCTATGGGGTCGCACAGAGTCGGACAAGACTGAAGCGACTTAGCAGCAGCAGCAGCATAATATTAAGATGCCATTTGCCTTTTTTGACTAGCCTCCTGTCCCAAGAATTCGATGGGGTTTTCAGAGGCTGCATGTCACACATCTTGTGATAATAGACTGACTGCAGAAGCAGGTGTGAGCATACCATCTTCTATTAAGTGAAAGAGAAAGTCACTCAGCCGTGTCCAACTCTTTGTAACTCCATGANATTAAGATGCCATTTGCCTTTTTTGACTAGCCTCTTGTCCCAAGAATTCGATGGGGTTTTCAGAGGCTGCATGTCACACATCTTGTGATAATAGACTGACTGCAGAAGCAGGTGTGAGCATACCATCTTCTATTAAGTGAAAGAGAAAGTCACTCAGCCGTGTCCAACTCTTTGTAACTCCATGAACTGTAGTCCATGGAATTCTCCAGTCCAGAATACTGGAGTGGGTTGCCATGCCTTCCTCCAGGGGATCTTCCCAACCCAGGGATTGAACCCAGGTCTCTCACACTACAGGCAGACTCTTTACCAGCTGAGCCACCAGGGAAGCCCAAGAATACTGGAATGAGTAGTCTATCCCTTCTCCAGTGGATCTTCCTGACCCAGGAGTCAAACTGGGTCTCCTGCATTGCAGGTGGATTCTTTACCAGATGAGCTACCAGGGAAGCCCCATCTTCCATTAAACTGGATGTTAAAGAGACTTGCAGAAATGTGAAATAAGGCCATTATTCTCAGTGATCTCATGATGAAGAGATGCTTAGAAGGCAAGGAAAAAATATCTCGAAGGGCACAACCACAACCCTGACCCTCATAAAAGTACCCCAGTATCTAAGAAGGGAGGGCTTTGCCTATACCCACAGGATGTACATTCTTCTAAAAGGAGAACAGGACTGAGGAGGGCTCTTTGCTAAATGCTTTCTGGAGATATGGAATAATTTAAATTGACCTTAGATCCTGAGACCTCCTGCAAGCATGTGTACCTGTTATAAACAACAGAAAAGTCAGAGTCCATAACCACATTGGGATCCCAGGAAAAGTAGTCAGAACGGGTTGCCTGTGTACATTCTCGCCTCCTCTCAGAGAGAATGAACCTCTCTACTCCTGGAAGTCGAGCCTCAGCAAATGCCCGTCCCTGCCCCTTCCACACCTTGAACCCCTGTGGAAGTTAGCAGCTAGCCAAAGGGAGGGGACTTCCCTTCTGCCTCTGAAAGTGTGTGTCCACGTAAGAAGGAGGCAAATGAATACATTTCGTTAATTAAACTAAGGGGGAAAAGGAGGTGAAAGTGAAAGTTGCGCAGTCATGTCTGATTCTTGGTGACCCCATGAACTACAAAGTCCATGGTATTCTCTAGGCCAGAACACTGGAGTGGGTAGCCTTTCCCTTCTCCAGGGAATCTTCCCAGCCCAGGGATTGAACCCAGGTTTCCTGCATTGCAGGCAGATTCTTTACCAGCTGAGCCAAAAGGGCAGCCCAAACTAAGGAGGAAATTCATCTTAAAGACAAAACTATCAGGATAGAAAAATACTGGCACTTACCAAGGACTATGGAGAGGGGAGGGGCTGGCTACAAGAGGCGCAAGGCATTTTGAGAGGATGATGAAATTGTCCTGTATCCTGACTGTGTTTACTCAACTGTATGTGTCTGTCATCTTTTCTAGAACTGTAAGCTACATGCAGATGATACCTCCATAAGCCTAATTTTTCAAATTGCATATCATGTCCTCTCTATTTTAAAATTTGTTCTCTGTATTTCCCTAACATTCTTTCACTATGAATATTTCCTGAGTGCTTAGTATTTGTCAGGCACAAAGCTGAATATTTAATACTATGCTGAACCATTTCAAATTGTCATGTTCACAGATCAAAATGATCAAGCATCAGCTATTTCAGGTGATTAAACCTAATATTTACATCAGCTCTTTGAGACAGATCCTATTATTATCTTCATCTTGAGTTGCAGAATGAGGTCAGAATGGTTAAGTAATTTTCCCAAAAACACGTTGAAGGTGAGGGTAAAATTTGTTCTTGTTGTTGTTAATGGAGAAAAGTAGTGTAACTTAGAGATTCCCAAAGGAAGAAGAAAAGACCTAATCACAATACCATCACCCACAATGACAACATTTTGGTTTATTATCATCATATATTTTTCTAAGCATTCAATAAAAATTATTCTGATGCTTTTTTCTGATAACTGAAAAAGAGAGGTGCAGACATAGAATAAAGATAGCAGAGCTCTAAATGAAGATTCTGTCTTTTTCCAGCTTGTCAGGCATTTTGGTAATTGAAAAACAGATTAACATCTAACCGGTTTAATTTTTACAACCCATCTCCTCTCTTCACTTCCCCCCCTGTAATACTAGTCAACGTCACATATTTAAGATGCCGATTGATAAATATCATGAGCCTCCAGTGCAACAGTAGCACTTAGAAAGAGCTTAAAATGCAGGTATCCACATAACTAATTACCACATTAATTTATCTCCGGAGCCTTCTTATCGTCTCCCTCCTATGAGTCATTGATAACCTGCCTTCCTCAGCTGATTCACTGTGTCAGAAATAGAGAAAAAGCATTGTAGAGTTAATTCCAGCTGCCACAGAAGCTCAATACGCCCCCAAGAAGCTTTTGGGGAAAAAAAAAAAAAACCTTTAAAAGGTCTTTAAAAGTAGTTTTTTATGTTGGGCCCAACAGAGTAATAATGCTTCTTTAAAGATAGCAGGCGTGTGGGCCAATCAATATGCCATTAAGACACTGACAGAACTGAGATAGGATTACACGGTGAAGAAATGGTGAAACCTTTCACTCTTTCATTTTCAGCAAGAAGAATTGAGGGAAGTGGCTTTTAAAAATTTATTTTTACCTGAATAGCCTTAGGTCATACAATTTTTTCATCTTGGAGCAGGAAGTTCACCCTCAGTCCACACAGTACCAAGAGATGAACTTAAGTTTGTGTTTTTTCTAATAGCGTGACTTGAGCCCCAAGTCTGGCCAAGCTTTCTGGTTTGGTGGGGGGGAAAAAAAAAAAAAACAGCTCCTTACCTCGTAAAGGCTCCTGCCGATTATTGCCCTGTTTCCATTATCGAAGATAGAGGAGCTTAACCAGATGAACTTAGAGTGATTTGGCTGCACTTCCACATTAACTTGAGCTCTGAAACGCCTTCTAAATAGAAATCGGTGGTCTCAGAGAGATTTTTAAGACTGGAAGGATCTGTAGAAGTCATCGTATTCCACCTCTAATTTCACAGATAATAAAACAGAGACCCAGAGTGGTTAATTGACTTAAGACCACACAGATGCACAGATAACTCTGGAGTTGAAGATGACCATAAAACCCCGACCTGTAAATCAATCAGATCAGGGCAAATCTACTCTAGGCAAATCTTAGTATCACTTCAGCGAGTTTTTCATGATCCTGATGCCCAAGCTGCACTTCAACTAATTAAATCAGAATCTCTGGAATGGGCCCCAGGCATAAATGTTTTTCACACTTTCCAGGATATCCCCATATTCACTCTCCAAAGGCAGAGAAACTTTGAGTAGATTCTCTCACTACTGTGAGTGTCTGCAAATTATTTTTATGTTTTTATTGGCATATAATTGCTTTACAATGTTGTGTTAGTTTCTGCTGTACCAGGAAGCGAATCAGCTATATATACAAACACATATCCCCTCCTTCTTGACCTCCCTCCCACTCTTAGTCCCATCCCACCCTTCTAGATTGTCACCCACCGAGCTGAGGCCCCTGCACTATACAGCAGCTTCCCAGTAGCTATCTATTTTATATGCATGTGTGCTCACTTGTTTCAGTCATATCCTACTCTTTGTGACCTTAAGGACGGGTAGCCCGCAAGGCTCTTCTGTCCATGGGGTTCTCTAGGCAAGAATACTGGAGTGGTTGCTATGCCCTCTTCCANCATCCCACCCTTCTAGATTGTCACCCACCGAGCTGAGGCCCCTGCACTATACAGCAGCTTCCCAGTAGCTATCTATTTTATATGCATGTGTGCTCACTTGTTTCAGTCATATCCTACTCTTTGTGACCTTAAGGACGGGTAGCCCGCAAGGCTCTTCTGTCCATGGGGTTCTCTAGGCAAGAATACTGGAGTGGTTGCTATGCCCTCTTCCAGGGGATCTTTCCGACCCAGGGATCCAATCCATGTCTCCAGAATCTCCTGCGCTGCAGGCTGATTTTTTACCTGCTGAGCCACCAAGGAAGCCCATTTATATTATGTGGTAGTATATATATATNTTATCACAGGATCTTTTATTTTTTTTTTAATTGGAGAATATTGCTTTGAAATCTCTCTCTCTCTCTTTTCTTTGTGTCTAAACATGCATTTCAAACCCAATGCCTTACTAAAGGGGTCAACTACCCCACAAACTCTGAACGATATCATCATGATTCAGAATATAATTTAAAAGAGAGATTAAAGTACATTTGAGTAATTTCTATTAAGTGAATGTATTGGTATTAAGCAAAAATCAAGATAACCATAATATGTGTGTTAAGAAACTTTTTTTACATTACACAAAAATATTTTAAATCAGAATCGTTAAAATCTTCAAATACTTCAAACTGAAGACCCTATGGGGAAAAATTTTCTTTTCTTTTTTTTTTCTGGGATACCCCTCGGATATTTTTATAAGATGTTCACTGTTTCACAACCCCGAAAGGGTCACCGAGTCACTCATCTCTTAGGTGGACGTTACGTCCTCTACGACCAAGTTAGCCTGGGTTGGGAAGATCCCCTAGAGAAGGAAATGACAACCCATTATAGTATTTTTGCCTGGAAAATTTTATGGACAGAGGAGACTGGTGGGCTACAGTTCATGGGGTCACAAAGAGTTGGGCATGACTGTGACTGAGCACATGGCAAGATGTTATTTTCATGAGGATTAAGTGGAAATTGAGATGACAGACTAATTGGCAAATAAGGAAGGAAAGAGATGGTACAGCAAATGATAGACTCTCATGCCAAAGTTTGCCTGAGCGTTTCAGCCACAGACAAGGGGGAATAGCTGGGTAAGAGGAATGTTGTGCCAGATGTTCCAATTTCCATGAACCTAAACTAATCACCCACTCTGGTTTTGGTCTATTGGGAAAAAAGTTCATTCAAAAGCAATAGGATTTGTGTTACATAAAATACCAATTCTTTCTAATTCCTATTCTTAGTCCTCTCACCAAAAGTCAGAAGAGATTAGAAATATGCTATTTAAATTTTTCCATTTANCATGAACCTAAACTAATCACCCACTCTGGTTTTGGTCTATTGGGAAAAAAGTTCATTCAAAAGCAATAGGATTTGTGTTACATAAAATACCAGTTCTTTCTAATTCCTATTCTTAGTCCTCTCACCAAAAGTCAGAAGAGATTAGAAATATGCTATTTAAATTTTTCCATTTAAATGTTACTTTACACAATTGGACCAATGCATTTCCCTATTTTATGGAACTTGATATCCACATTTGATATTTGATATTTTATGGAACTTGATATCCCTAGGGTTCCAAGGGACAGTGAAGAGGAATAAAGATGTGGAAGAAAATCTCCAGATAGACTTCTGCACTTTAATTTTGTATGGGACAATTTCCAGAATCTAGTTTTATTTGTCTGTACTTTAGTTGCAGAATGATATTACATTTTATCCATGTGGAACACATTTAAAAACAATATTCTCCTTTAAAACAGTAAGAGATACATAGTATTGCATGCCTCATTGATAGATGAACATGATTAAGGAAATGAAATTTACCATGCCTAAATAATTCTTTAAAAGTGTGCCATTAGAAATATCAGATGATGACAAGTTGTAATTATTACCTTTTATAAAATATCACTATACTTAGAAAAATAAATATACTGGGGTGCAATATCCATTAGTTTTAGAGACAAGAAAGTAAAGCTAATGCTAATACAATATATGCTTATAGATTTTTTAACTAGATATTTTCTTAATTAACTTTATTAACGACAAGTTTGGATTAGAACAGCTAATCTTTTTATTTCAAATGATTTTCTTTGATTTATGCCATTGTTTTAAGACTGCAGATAAAAGTAACTTCCTTTGAAAATCAATATCAATAATTAATGTCACCACTTATTAGCATCAAATTAAATGAAGGAAGAAACAGATAAATGCAACATTAACAATTCAAAGATGCTACACAGCTCATCTATGCATGTTTTCTTGACTTATAGTTGAGAAAATTCACACATTTATCTGCTCTCAACTCACAAATACTAACAAAAATAGATACAGTTCATGATTTTAGAATATACTGATGAAGAAGCTGAGGTGTAAAGGAAGATAATGAATGTCAGGGATAATATAAAGCCAGGAGTACTTATCAACTGAAAATAATCAAAAGAAAGTTAGCATGAGGGTTGCCAGGGGTCAGGGGTGGAGGAAACAGGGAGATAACGGTCAAAGAATGCAAACATCTATTAAACTATATGGATGTCTTTCTTATTTTGCCTGTTGTGTGTAGTAAGTTTAATCATATGATGTAAAAATGGCTATATTCAAATAGACAAGAATATCTTCATAAATCCTGCTTGAGGCAAATGAATGTTACTCATTGCTATCCATGTTACCTGTGCCAAGACCGGAAAAGAATTGTATTTGGGGTCTGAACATGTAAATTCAAGGGTAAGTCTATTAACAACTTTAGGCAGATGCATGGATGGGAGGCTCCCTAAGGAATGGAAGGGTTCCTGCAAGTGATCCAAAAAGTACCTACAGTACAGAGGAGATAATATGTCTTTTTTTTTTTCCCCCTATCCCAATGTCTCTATGTGGAGCCAACCACAGACTCTTTTTACCAATGGTAAACTGTTAAGAGTGGTGGGGATTGTGACAAACTGACCCAAAACCAGCTTAAAGAGTATAGTTTTTCACTCAACTCAGAGTGATTATTGACATACAGGAATGCAAACCTAGTTTTGCAGAACACCCAGTTTTTCTTTTTTTTTTTTGCTTGTTTTGATTCTTAGAAGCCTAAAATTTCCATGTTTTTTTCAGTGAAATGTCACACAGACACACATAGACATATGGGCAGTTAATTTAAAAGCTGGTTTGTCGCACTGGTGTGGGTCAAACAAAACAAGTCTTTAAGCCAGATCTGCTCTATGGCTACAGTTCAAATCTTCTACTTTCATTGGTTTTTCTTAGATGTTTATTGAGATCCTGATAAGTTGTATAACTTTGCACTAGACTCTTTAAATGTTGAACAATGGTTCAAGAAATTCCTAATAGCTTATATTTTATTTAGGTGATGTTTAAATTATTACATAACTTTGAAAAAAAATATTTTATTGGAGTGAACATAAGGTTCCTAACTGTACATACATTTTTAAAGTCTGGGAAAGACTATAAAGGAAAGGTTGATCAATTGTTTATTTCTTTAATTTTTTTGAGCTATTACCATAAACTTCATCATCAATATTTCTTACAAAATTGTCTAAATAAACAATAAAATATATCTTTAGAAGACAATATGAACACTTAAAAGTGGAAGATGGTGAATATTTATAAGAAAAATTATCTTCAAAATAAAACCATTATCTCACTATTAAAATAATGCAAACTTTTAGGTGAATAAGCTGTAGCTTGGTGACTATAATTAATAATAATGTGTTCTGTATTTAAATATTGCTATGACAGTAGACCTTTAATGTTTCACTGTAACAACAGCAACACGGAAATGATAATTATGTGCAGTGAAGGAACTGTTAATTAACTACTTTATTCTGGCAAACATTTTGCAATATGTAAGTGTATCAGATCATCAGCTTTATGGCTTACACAATAATATCTATGTCAATTATATCTTAATAAAGCTGACAGGGTGGTGGGGGCAAGCTAAGGAGACAGAGGTTTCAAATTTATATCATTAAATTCCTGGTGGCCAAATCAAAAGAGTACATATGTTTGATGTTAAGATTCTTAATTCTTCAAGCTAAAGAGAAATCATTTGTCTAGGGGGAGTCAAATTGGTTTATTTGCTTGCTTGTTTGCTTACCTGGTACTAATAGTGAAATGCCTCTAAGAAGTTTCTTATGTGTAGAGACACATATACCCTAGTGACTTCCAATTATCTCTTTTTATAACTTTCCTCAGTGAAAGACAGATTTCCAAGGGACCAGATCACTTATTATGACNGTTTATTTGCTTGCTTGTTTGCTTACCTGGTACTAATAGTGAAATGCCTCTAAGAAGTTTCTTATGTGTAGAGACACATATACCCTAGTGACTTCCAATTATCTCTTTTTATAACTTTCCTCAGTGAAAGACAGATTTCCAAGGGACCAGATCACTTATTATAACTCTAATTGTGTGATTCTATTTGAGTAAAATTAAGACTACCTGGAGAAGTGATTATTCAATAAAAACTACGCAGCTATTTCAAAACTAACCCAGATCTCTGGAGTCATAAGTAATAATATCTCCAGTAATAAATTCTATAGACAATTGGTATATTCCTGGATAACTGAGTGGATTCGATCTGGTTTATCTCTTATTTTTCTTTAAATATATATCCTTCAGCATAGATGTTGATATAGATTTTTCACTTCAGAATGTTCATTCTTTGTTATTCTTCAAAAAATGCTTGTAGATTTCCCAAGCTACAGGTGAGGAAATAAGATGCTATCTGAAAAGTAAATTGACTGATTATTCAATTCCATCAAACAACTGGATGTAGACAAAGCTTGCAAAGAATTCATTTGCAGAGAATAAATGTACAAGTTCTTTGCAAGTTTACCCATAGCTCAAACACAGGTTAGATATAAATTTACAACCTCACATAATCATGCTTTTGGATTAAGATCATTTTCTTCATAACCCTTTGTGATTTACGGTATTTCAAATAATGTGTAACACATAATACATGTTTAATGGATTTTATATGAATATATAGATGATAAATCAGTCTGAAATCAGTCTGTTTTACTCCATAATTGGACTCATCCATCAGTTATTAGTAAACCATTCATATTCCATTCAGCAATAGGAATAATAAGTTTTCTTACTACATATGCTTTTCATCAATGAAGATAGTTCTAGATATGTTATTAAAATTTTAAAAAACTGGAAAAAACAATATGATTTATTGTTACGAGTAACTAGTATAGTCCAGGAAAGGGTGGTTTTTTATTAGTCAATTTACTAGAACAGTGATATCATTAAACACCTGAGTCCATTNACTTGGGTGTAACCCACAACCTTAGTGGAGGTGCAGATGCATTGAAGGTTTTCGTGGCACTGCTGCTCTCCACATCATCACGATTTTTCACTGGAACATAATACACCAGCCGGCTCAACCATCATCATTTCCAGAACTTTGTCAACAAAAAAGAAGCCTTGACTAAAGGCTCAGTTTATTCCTGGCTCAGATAGGATGGGAGAGAAGCCAGGGCAAGGTTGCAAAGGGTGGGGTGGAGGGAGCCATGGACAGCAGGCACGGTAATATAAAAAAGCTGAGGCCACAGGAGAGAAGATGGGCATCTGTGATTAAAACAATGAGTACTGACCTATTGACCTGGATCTCCCAGGATTCTCCAACAAAGTTCATTAGATATCAAACAACGGCTGAGTTGCTCTGCTGTTCCCCTGAGAACATCACAACATTGTCAATCGGCTATACTCCAATATAAAATAAAAAGTTTAAAAAAGAAGATAAGGAGTAAGTCAGTGTATATACAATATGTGTAATAAAAATATATTTTCCTTAAAAAATAAATTTAAAAGAAAGAAGCCAAACAATTTCCCTTTAAATCTGTTATGCAGAAGACTGAACTGTTGGGAGTTAGGCTAATCTGGTTTTCTCTCAAGTGAGATGGGGTATTAAAGAAGAGGTAAGAAGGAAGGGACATTGGAAAAAGTGAGTGGAAAGTTTCAGAAGCCATAACTGTCCATAAAGTGCACTGAACAAATGCCGAGTAACCCTTCTTGAAAATACAACCAGAGAATGTCTGGATGGCCTTGGGTTTGGTGATGACGTTTTAGATACAGCACCAAATGCACAATCCATGAAAGAAAGAGGATGAGCTGGAGTTTTTTATAGTTATAAGCTTCTGGTTGTGAAAGACACTGTTGAGACAATGAGACGACAAGCCACAGTCGGGGAGAAAATATTTGCAAAGGACATGTCTGTAAAGGACTGTTTTGCAAAACACACCAGGAAACTCTTAAAANATAAATCTAAATAGCACAACAGCACATTTTTCATATGTATCTCCTCTTAAACCCCTGAAAACAGATCTCCAACCTTTTTGGCACCAGGAACCAATTTCATGGAAGATGGTTTTTCCATGGACCAAGGTTTGGGGAGACGGTTTCATGATGGTTCAAATCCATTACCTTTTTTGTACATTTTATTTCTAATCTAATACCACTGCTGCTCTGACAAGAAGTACAGCTCCATGGCTCAGAGGTTGAGGAATGCTGCTATAGCCTATAGTCAATATATTTCTTGAATTTGATCTCTTTCAATATTCACCACATATCTGATTTTTTTACCTGTCACCACCAATGGGGAGGATAGGATAGCAGAGCTTGTCTATCATATGAAAGGTCCCCTTTGCCTTGTATCAGTGGTCTCAAAAATTCAGAGGATATAAATGTATCCACCTTTGGAAGACTGGAGAATCTGTGGCCAAGTGCTTGCAGCTGCAGTGAGGTGACTGCCTGGATGCCCACAGAGCGTGGCACTCAGGGTAAGGAATGTCTCCTACCATCCCTGAAGCTCTCCAGTGCTGTAGACAGGAGGCAGGACTCCTGAACACCTGCCCTCACTCTCATTCATGTGCATGCCTTCATGCTAAATCGCTTCAGTCATGTCCAACTCTTTGCAACCCTATGGACTACACCCTGCCAGGCTCCTCTGTCCATGGGATTATCCAGGCAAGAATACTGGAGGAGGGTGCCATGCCCTTCCCTAGGGATCTAACCTACCCAAGGATCAAACCCAAGTCTCTTATATTTCCTGCATTGGCAGGTGAGTTCTTTACTATTAGTGCCACCTGAGAAGCCCCCCAATCACTCAAAGCTCAAGCCAAATTTCAGGACTTGAAAGTCATTGGTCCAGAACCCTGCATTAAGAGAGTCACCTGCATGATCACAGTAACCTAGAATGGGTGACTTCATCTCTAGTGATCCTAGGGGAAAATAATTGAGATCAGTGTGTCATTGCTAAACTGTGCCACCCTCCTGAAACCCAACCATGCACAAGAATCCACATGACCCATAGATCTCAGCCCTGGAGCTCCTCTGGACATCTGGTTGACATCATTTAGGGGGTTGTCAAAGGGTCAGAGAGTCTATTAGGGGAGCGAAAAGACTTTAGACCCACAGAGAACCTTCTTGGCACTCACAGTGTTGCACAGAGACTGGCAGACTTGGCATGTCTTGAACACTGGCAGGGCCCTTACAGCATTTCAAGGAAGGCCCAGGAGGCTGAGGCCAGCGCTGGGGCAGAGCACCTGTGTGTCCTGGTCCTGGGGACATAAATTGTTCTGAGTTACTTTTCCCCCTCCACCCCTCCCTTTATTTATTTATTTGTTTATTTTTGTTTGTTTACAGTCCACTTCACAAATTTCTTCCTCACAATCTATATTCTTTCCTGCCCCTTGGCCCACTAGGGGGACATTCTGTGTGTTAACATTCTTTAACCAAAATGGACCAACAAAACATTTTACTAAACAGAGACTGTCTTTACCAGAGGAATTCTCTTGCCAATTCCTACTTTTATTTCCCAGTGACATAGACTTGAACTTTTCCCCACATATAATCCCCTTTTACAGGAATGATATGAATGTAAACCTCTTTTGTTTTGTGTACAGTACAGACTTTATTAATGTGAAGTAGACAGTCATTTTCTTTCATTTTCTTTCTTCAAAAATGTCTCAAAATCAAATTTTTCTCTGCTTAGCTTTTACAATGAGATGTGACTTTTAAATCTGATTTTTATCATAGTCTCCAAAATAAATCTCAAACCCACAGGGCTAGCAAATTCCATTTGTATTCATCAGATCTATTAGTTTTTCCTTCAGTCATAACCTCACCCAAACCATCACCTATAGTGTAGATAGAAAGAAGTCTCCTGTTTTTAAAGTCCTTCTGTTCTACAAACTGTTAGGAGCTTTTTCAGATATTTAACAACCTCTCCTGTCAAGAAATTCATTTTCCTATGTCTCATTTTTTCAAGCTTCTTATTTGCTCTTTAAAAAATAGCTATTGACATTTGTCTCAGCCTTCTTTTTAACTCTTTTGTTGAACTACACATATATTGAACATAGTTGAATAGAAGAAATTATCAACTTTAATTTCCTTGAAATTTTATTTAATGATTCTAACTGGATAAAACTGAACAGAAATGTTCAGAATATATGAAAGGATATTAGGAAAGATTCTGTCTTCCATTAATTATCCTTCCCGTTGAAATTTAAATAGCTGCAGTAATTTTTAAATTAAGGTTGCATTGCAATTTTAGACCAGATAATTATTAGGCAATAACAAATTCTAAGGCTGTATATTCTTAAGGTAAGTTTAAATATGTAATTAAGTTACTGTGCAGGCAAAAATTTTGTCTCCAACATTATGTTCATGCTCCCAAGTAATAACATTTCCTAATTTTTTCCTTGATTAAAATTGACACAATCTGTTGCAAACAAAAAAGTTAAGTGAATACATGTGACTGCTTAAGTTTACCTTCTAGTAAAGCCAAGCCAAAGGAAGTTTCCAAGTCCAATGATCTCATTTTACAGGAAAAAAAAAAATTAAAATCCTGATATGTTATGTGATTTGCCCATTTAAATTTGGATGCAATTCAAATAAGGCAATATACTAAATGTCCAATGTTTCTGTGCTGACACAATAAACCCAGTTATTTGGCTGTATATGTCCATTAATGTTGAATAAATATATATGTTGACTAATATATGAATTAATTTGTTGTTTTCTGATGTATTGACAATTAGCATTCTTATAATTAATGGAAAAAGAATGACATTCCTGATTCCCCAATATTAAGTGTGTTCCCCTATCTAAGTGTAATATTGTTGTTCATTTGCTAAGTCATGTCCGATGCTTTGTGACATCACGGACTGCAGCACGCCAGGCAGCTCTGTCCTTCACTATATCCGGCAGCGTGCTCAGATTCATGTCCATTGAATCAGTGATGCCACCAAATCATCTCATCCTCTGCAATCCCCTTCTCTTTTTGCCTTCAGTCTTTCCCAGCATCAGATTTTTTTCCGATGAGTTGGCTCTTCTCATCAGGCCAAAGTACTGGAACTTCAACTTCAGCATCAGTTCTTCCCAAGAATATTCAGAGTTGATTTCCTTTAGGATTGACTGGTTTGGCCTCCTTGCAGTCTAAGGGAAACTTAAGAGTCTTCTCCAACTATAATAACCATATCATTATTGTCTCATTCCTAAAATAATAGGTACTAGATAGGTGCATTTGTGTGAGGGATAGGAAATTTAGGTCTCTTCAGTAAGAAAGGTGATGGCGTCCCACTCCAGTACTCATGCCTGGAAAATCCCATGGGTAGAGGAGCCTGGTAGGCTGCAATCCATGGGGTCGTGAAGAATCGGACACAACTGAGCGACTTCCCTTTCACTTTCATGCATTGGAGAAGGAAATGGTAACCCACTCCAGTGTTCTTGCCTGGAGAATCCCAGGGAGGGGGGAGCCTGGTGGGCTGCCATCTATGGGATCACACAGAGTCGGACACGACTGAAGCGACTTAGCAGCAGCAGCAGCAGTAAGAAAGCAGGGATAGACTACAGGGGGGGCTACAAGTGAGGCAAAGGGATCATGATAGTGGGAGTCGTGGCTGCAATCCTGCCATAAATGCTCCCCAATGCATTGCCCAGCCAGACAACATCAAATGCACACTGGGGAAGACTGGAAACAAGTACAGCTCCTAAACTTGGACTTGCAGGTTATCCTAACTTGTATCTTATCCTAAGAATAATTACTAAGAATGTCACATACTAATTATAGCTTTTCTTGACATGAAGGAAATAAGTTCTTTCCTTATAGCAAGTAAGATCTAAGAATAAGCATTTATGTTATTATTGTGACTTCTCATTTTGCCCCTATTCCTAATTTTAGCACCACCATCTAAGCACATAAGAAAAAGACAGAGAAATGAAAACACAACAGTAATCCTTAAAGCTTATGGGAAACTGGAGCATCATATGGGTGCTCTCAATTTCCTGGAACAAGATAATTACACAAACAGGAGTTGCTATTTTTGCTCTAGAAAGCTTCTGAGAGTTAGCTATGAGAGACAGGGAAGCTATATAGTTGAAAACAAGATTTGACTGGAACCTCTGAATCAGCCACCAGAGGCCATGCTAGTCACATGGACATGGGAATGTTTTAAGCTTGAGTTGGACCAAGTTTAGGGTGCTTCCTTAGTCACTGTGGTGGTGGACAGGTCTGCTTTATATTGTTGCTGTTTTTAGAATTTTATTCTTTTGTCTACATAGTGTTCTTTCTTCACTTGACTGAGAATGCCTGGAGAAGGGGGAAGCAGAGGGAAAATGTAAATGTTTGCAGAGGAGTGAGAATAGTTACTGGAGAGCTGGTTAGGAACATGTCCACAGGAATTTATAAGAACCTTGTTAAATAAATAAAAGTGTTTGAAATGATTATATTAAGTGATCTGTGATACAACAATAAAGATGAAAAATAATAATGAATAAACAAATCAGTAAAGGTTAAAAAAAAAGAAGGTAAACCTGGACTCTCTTGACAAAGAATCATCTTACTAGGGAGAAAAAAACAAAGAGAAAGAACGTATGTGTGGGTGGGGAAGTGTGAGGACGTTGGCAAGCCTGCTCCATCAGTGAAGTGACATGCTGGGAGTCAGAGTGAGAGAGGAAGGCACTGGGCAAACTAAGCAGGAGTTCCTTTTTAGCAGGGAGAAAATAAGGCTTTTATTGAGGGAACTGTCTCCCTACATGCTATAGGGAGCGTAATATAAATCATTGTTCAAATTGGAACACTTTTGAAAGTAAAGCTATGTGATATGCTAAGATAAGAGGAATAAGACAACTATCTGTGTAAACTAGTACTTTATCAGAGGAGGAAAACATCAGGGCCTCAACAGTCATGCCCAAAATCACAGTTACACTAACCATAATATCCTCAGGCTTCCCCGATGGCTCAGCAGTAAAATCTTTGCCTGCAAATCAGGAGATGGGAGTTGGATCCCTGAGTCAGGAAGATCCCCTGGAGAAGGAAATGGCAACCAGTAATCGGAGAAGGCAATGGCACCCCATTCCAGTACTCTTGCCTGGAAAATCCCATGGGCGGAGGAGTCTGGTTAGCTGCAGTCCATGGGGTCGCTAAGAGTCAAACACGACTGAGCATCTTCACTTTCACTTTTCATTTTCCACTTTCATGCATTGGAGAAGGATATGGCAACTCACTCCAGTGTTCTTGCCTGGAGAATCCCAGGGATGGGGGAGGCTGATGGGCTGCCCTCTATGGGGTCGCACAGAGTCGAACATGACTGAAGCGACTTAGCAGCAGCAGCAGCAATCTTGTATTCCAGTATTCTTGCCTGGAAAATCCCATGGACAGAAGAGCCTGGCTGGCTATAGTCCATAAGGTTGCAAACAGTTGAACATGACTGAAACATGCATGTATGCAATATTATCACCACATCTTCATCTTCGTCACTAGTTTTATATCTTGTGTTACTTAAATTCAGTGTTAGAGTAACTTGTTTCATTTCNTGGAAAATCCCATGGACAGAAGAGCCTGGCTGGCTATAGTCCATAAGGTTGCAAACAGTTGAACATGACTGAAACATGCATGTATGCAATATTATCACCACATCTTCATCTTCCTCACTAGTTTTATATCTTGTGTTACTTAAATTCAGTGTTAGAGTAACTTGTTTCATTTCTTATATAGTCTACTCTTCATAACTAGCCTATGGTTAGGCATCGTTTTTATCACTGTGATGATTATCCTCATTGTATAGTGAAGAAAGTAGTGAATTAGAGAGATTAAATGAATTGACAAATGTCATACAGCCAGAAAGTGGTATAATTCAGAATCCAGGTTTATATTACCCCAAAGCTCTACTTAAGACTTTGTCATATAACATGACTCTATCAAAGGATTCAGCTGAAACTTATTTACAAATTCCATGTCACAATGGGTAGAGGTGGGTGGGAGACATGAAAGAGGCAACAGACACATCCAATGCATGAAACTGGCTTGAATTCCTCTTACAAGAAGAGAGTAGGAAAAACATAAAAGCATTTTGAAGAAAACTGAGTAAAAACTACTCATGGGCTCTGTTAATTTTTAAGGGTGATACTGCTATTCTGTTATGAAAAGAATTGATTTTTATATTTGGGAAAATCATACCGAATATTTAGGGAGGTAGTGTCCCAATGATCACTCCCATATAGATATATATTCCTCTCTCTCTATCAATGTGAGTGAATAACAAAATGTTAATAGTTGATGAGTCGAGGTAAGGTGTAAGCTGGTATTTCTCAACCTGTTGCATTAACATGCTTAATTTTCAAAAAATGTAATTTAAATTTGATACCTTACAACAAGGCCACAGCAACATTTAAAAATACTAACTAAATAAATATACAAATAGAATATATTTATATATGTCAGACAGTTTAATTTTCTAGGGATTCCCTTGTGGCTCAGATGGTAAAGAATCTACCTGCAGTACAGGAGACCTGGGTNATCCAACCATTTTATCCTCTATCGTCCCCTTCTCTTCATGCCTTCAACCTTTCCCAGCATCAGGGTCTTTTAAAATGAGTCAGCTCTTCGCATCAGATGGCCAAAGTAGTGGAGCTTCAGCATCAGTCCTTCCAATGAATACTCAAGCTTGATTTTCTTTAGGATTGACTGGTTGAATTCCCTTGCAAGCCAAGGGACTCTCAAGAGTCTTCTCCAACACCACAGTTCAAAAGCATCAATTCTGCAGTGCTCAGCTTTCTTTCCAACTTTCACATCCATACATGACTACTGGAAAAACTATACTTTTGACTACACAGACCTTTTTTGGCAGAGTAATGTCTCTGTTTTTTAATATGCTATCTAGGTTGGCCATAGCTTCTCTTCCAAGGGGCAAGCATCTTTTAGTTTCATGGTTATAGTCACTGTCCACAGTGATTTTGGACCCCAAGAAAATAAAGTCTGTCACTATTTCGATTGCTTCCCTATCTATTTGCCATGAAGTGATGGGACTGGATGACATTATTTTAGCTTTTTGAATGTTTAGTTTTAAGCCAGCTTTATTACTCGCTTCTTTCACCATCATCAAGAGGCACTTTAGTTTCCCTTTGCTCTCGGCCATAAGGGTGGTGTCATCTGGGTATCTGAGGTAGTTGGTATTATTCCTGGCAATCTTGATTCCAGTCTGGAATTTTACATGAGGTACTCTACATCTAAGTTAAGTAAGCAAGGTGACAGTATACAGCCTGGATGTACTCTTTTCCCTATTTTTAACCAGTCCATCTTTCCATATCTAGTTCTAACTGATGCTTCTTGATCTGCATCCAAGTTTCTCAGGAGGTGGGTAAAGTAGTCTGGTATTCCAATCTCTTGAATTTTCCAGTTTGTCATGACCACACAGTCAAAAGTTTTAGTGTAGTCAATGAAGCAGAAGTAGATGTTTTCATACAATTCTCTTGCTTTTTCTGTGATCCAGTGAATATTGGCAATTTGATCTCTGGTTCCTCTGTCTTTTCCAAACCCAGTTTGAACATCTAGAAGTACTTGGTTAATGTACTGCTGCAGCCTAGTTATACTCCCCTTATAATCAATAGATACAAACCTGGTTTTACAGTCTGTATTCTTTTACTAACTGCTGTATGTTCACCACCTAGAACATCAGCTGACATGTAATAGGCATTTAGTCTATAGCTGTTTAATGAATTATAAAATGATTTCATATTATTTTTATTTTAACAAAAATGTGTGTTGTATTTCCATACATTGGTCTACATACTTATTGCTCTATGCCTATTTAATTCTTATAACAATCTTATGGGGTGAAGGTTGTGACATGGTATGGGGTATGGTTCTGACATGAACCAACCTTGCCAACACCTTGCTTTCAGACCTCTGGTCTCATAAATTGTGAGAGAAGAGATTTATTTTGTTTTAGGTCACCCCATTTGTGGTAATTTGTTACAGGTAGACCTAGGACACTAATACAATATGTAACTGTATTTTTAAGTATTAAAAATAGTTAATTAACTTAAAATATGCAACCACTCATAGTGCACACCAAAATCCATAATGCAAAGGTCATAAAGTTGTGTTTGTTTTCTCTTTTTGACACTATTTGGGTATATTCCTTGGAGTATATTCCTTAATTACATTTATAAGTGCAAGATAACAAACTATTCTAAACATATTGTTGTGGTTTAGTTGCTGTCATATCCAATTCTTTTGTAACCCCTTGGACTGAAACTCCAATCCTTTGGCCACCAGATGCGAAGAGCTAGCTCATTTGAAAAGACCCTGAAGCTGGGAAAGATTGAAGGCAGGAAGAGAAGGGGATGACAGAGGATGAGATGCTTGGATGGCATCAGTGACTCAATGGAGATGAGCCTAAGTAAACCCTGGGGGTCGGTGATGGACAGGGAGGCCTGGTGTGCTGCCATTCATGGAGTGACAAAGAGCCGGACATGACTGAGTGACTGAACTGAACTGAATTGGACTGTAGTCCACTAGGCTTCTCTGTCCGTGGGATTTTCCAGAGAAGAATGCGGAGTGGGTTGCGATTTCTTTCTGCAGGGCATCTTCCTGACCCAGGGATGGGACAAGCATCTTCTGTTTGGCAGGCAAATTCTCTACCACTGTGTCACCAGGAAAACCTATTCTAAACATAAGCCATGGTATTTAGTGAGTGATAGCTGCATAGGCATTTTCATAAGCACCGACTTTTGGAGTTAGTGAGGAGCTTTAAGCTTATCTACTGAAACTCCTAATTTTGGAGAAAGTTCAATGGCCTATGTATAGTAGTTGTTTATAATATCTAAATAATACGGTTAAGAATCCATATTCCCCAATTTCCAGGCCCACAACCTGATTGTAGATTAAAATAAATTTAGGAAATTAGTAAAGGCTAGTTAGTAACAATGACTCTTGGTTATATTTGTACACTATAAAACAACTCTGTGTTTTTTTTTTTAACTTTTCTAAAGATTAGTTCCCTGAGAATTTTATTTTCAGTGTTCTATTGCTTCTCCTTCTTACTCACTTTCTCTCTTATCCTCTTTCTCATTTTAGCTTTTCTCCCTCCTCTGGGCACAGTAGTCCCTGTATGTTCAAGACTGTGAAGACTGATCAGTGATCCTCCAATCTGAGAGAGTTAGCCAGAAGAAGGAGGTAGCAGGAGGAGTTCAAGGGCAAGGATATGCTATACATGTTTGGGTGACCAATGAGCTGATAGCTTTAATTAACATTCATAATTTTAAAGCCCTATAGGCAATATTTCTGAAAACATACATCAACTGAATTCTGTAGACATTGTCATTTCAAACTGAAATGACATTTCAAAATTTCCAGATTCATTCATATTGAAAATATTTGCATATTTCTTTCCAGTTAATTTTTTACTAAAATGACTATTCAAAAATACACTCTTTCTGCTAATTAAGTTTAAATGGTGCCAACTAAGGATGACCCTTTCTTCCTTCTTNTTTTTTTTTTTTTTTTTAAAGTGGGGCTGAGTTTGGAGTTGCTGCTTGGAAAGATTTAGGGTAAAATAGAAACAGGAAACATAAGCAGGATCGTGTAAGAACTATTGAGGTACATGGCTTTTATCCAGAAGAAACTAAGCATCCATTTTACTCTTAAATTGAAGAGCCGGAAAATGATGAAATTCATGGGCATCACTCCTGATAATAATTACTCTAACTTTTATCTCCTTCTGCAAATTCACTTCAATTCTAGAGCCTCATATCCATGGTCCTAAGAAACTCACACTTGGAGTTTCTCAAAAGTCTCTCTACATTAAATGTCCGAATGTGACTTCCTCATCTTTCTCACACTAACAAACCCTCTCTGTTTTGTTTTCAAAATTTCATGCCTCTAACACTTTACCTAAGATCATGGCATCTGGTCCCATCACTTCATTGGAAATAGATGGGGGAAAAGTAGAAACAGTGTCAGACTAATTTTTGGGGCTCCAAAATCACTGCAGATGGTGACTGCAGCCATGAAATTAAAAGACGCTTGCTTCTTGGAAGGAAAGTCATGACCAACCTAGATAGCATATTCAAAAGCAGAGACATTACTTTGCCAATAAAGGTCCATCTGGTCAAGGCTCTGGTTTTTCCAGTGGTCATGTATGGATGTGAAAGTTGGACTGAGAAGAAAGCTGAGCGCTGAAGAATCGATGCTTTTGAACTGTGGTGTTGGAGAAGACTCTTGAGAGTCCCTTGGACTGCAAGGAGATCCAACCAGTCCATTATAGAGGAGTCCTGAGTGTACTTTGGAAGGAATGATGCTGAACCTGAAACTCCAATACTTTGGCCACCTCATGCAAAGAGTTGACTCATTGGAAAAGACTCAGATGCTGGGAGGGATTGAGGGCAGGAGGAGAAGGGGATGACAGAGGATGAGATGGCTGGATGGCATCACCAACTCGATGGATTTGAGTTTTAGTGAACTCCGGGAGTTCATGATAGACAGGGAAGCCTGTTGTGCTTCAATTCATTGGGTCACAAAGAGTAGGACATGACTGAGCGACTGAACTGAACTGAATCCTTTACCAAATTTAGAAAGGGAGGATTTTCAACCATATTTGCTTTTCTCTGAGCCTCACTTCAGAAATGGCAACCAACTCCAGTATTCTTGCTTGGAGAATCCCAGGGACAAAGGAACCTGGTAGGCTGCCATCTATAGCGTCTCACAGAGTCGGACATGGCTGAAGCAAATTAGCAGCAGCAGAGCCTCACCGCCTGTTGTCAAGTACTATTAATTTTGCTTCTTCAAAGCATTTAAAACCTGCTCATTCTCTTCTATACCCACAAGTTCCTTTCAATAATATCATGAATATTTTTCACACTCATTATTGCAATGGACTGTTTCTTTTTAAAATGTTTCCTGCATCATTTACAGTGCCACCAAATGATTCTTCAAAAATAATAAATGTTCTATTTCACTTGGACAGAACTAGGTTTAAGCAGGCTATTGACTCAGATGGTTTGACTTTAAGAACGAGGTCAACTTTTTCTCACTGCTTCTCCCTGCTCCTTCTCCCCCTCTCTATATATGTAAAAACAGAAAACAATACCTTAATAAGTGATTAAATAAGGATATATATGTATATATATAATTATCATTGTACTTAAAACATCAGTCTCACTTAAAACATTCCAGCTGCTTTGATTCATGTGTTAAGCTCAAATGTAGCATACTTCATGATGCTGAATCTATCTTATCACACTCCATTCCCACTCTGTACTAAAGCAATGTAAACTGCTGACAGGTCTTCAAATACATCATGCTTGTTCACACCTCTGTCTTTACACATGATTCCCTATGCCTAGTTTGTCACAGGATCCTGCTATCCTCCTTTCCTAATCATCTTTGATTCAAATCAAGCATCGTGTTTAGCCAGCCTACCATATAAACCCTCATTACGGCCCAAACAGAAAAGACCCTATCACAGTACTTATCACAAACTAATCATTTCATGTTTTCTATTCTGTATCCTTGATACCCAGCATAGTTACTTACATCTAACAAGTGTTTAATAAGTTCTCATAGAAGGAGGGCATAAGGAAAGGAGGAAAGGAAGGATAAACCACAGCTCTCATCGCATAAAGAATTTATCATTTGGAAAAGTTTTTTCTGCTAAACATCTATCAGTGCTCCCTGGACCAAAATATTTTGGCATAATATCTCAGTAATTAATAATCCTATATAAGTTTAAGTAATTGTATTGAGAAATTATGTTAAAATGTACATTATGTAACTTATATAATATGTTCCTATCATTTTGATCTAATGTAATTCTCTTGATAAACCTTGTTCTTCCTACTTTTTGCATGTATACATCCTTTTGTCAAATACCCACTACGTGATCTCTCCCACAAGGACACGCACTCATATAATTGTTAACTTCAAGGGAAGACATCCCTTGAATTTCAGTTGGATTCTGACTATTCCTTATCAATTCAGTTATGACACTGTCTGACTGTCTCAAATCAGCTGATAGAAAGACCAATTCCTTCCTCTTTCATCATCAGTTCAGTTCAGTCGCTCAGTCGTGTCCAACTCTTTGCAACCCCATGAATCTCAGCACGCCAGGCCTCCCTGTCTATCACCAACTCCCGGAGTTCACTAAAACTCTTGTCCATCGAGTTGGTGATGCCATCCAGCCATCTCATCCTCAGTCATCCCCTTTTCCTCCTGCCCCAATCCCTCACAGCATCAGAGTCTTTTCCAATGAGTCAACTCTTTGCATGAGGTGGCCAAAGTACTGGAGTTTTAGCTTTAGCATCATTCCTTCCAAAGAAATCACAGGGCTGATCTCCTTCAGAATGGACTGGTTGGATCTCCTTGCAGTCCAAGGGACTCTCAAGAGTCTTCTCCAACACCACAGTTCAAAAGCATCAATTCTTCAGCGCTCAGCCTTCCTCACAGTCCAACTCTCACATCCATACATGACTACTGGAAAAACCATAGCCTTGACTAGACAGACCTTAGTCGGCAAACTAATATCTCTGCTTTTGAATATGCTATCTAGGTTGGTCATAACTTTTCTTCCAAGGAGTAAGCGTCTTTTAATGTCATGGCTGCAGTCACCATCTACAGTGATTTTGGAGCCCAAAATAATAAGTCTGACACTGTTTCCACATCTATTTCCTATGAAGTGATGGGACTGGATGCCATGATCTTTGTTTTCTGAATGTTGAGTTTTAAGCCAACTTTTTCACTCTCCTCTTTCACTTTCATCAAGAGATTCTTTAGATCCTCTTCACTTTCTGCCATAANCGTCTTTTAATTTCATGGCTGCAGTCACCATCTGCAGTGATTTTGGAGCCCCGAAAAAAAGGTTTTTCTAGTCATCACATTTATGGACATTTTTCTCCTCTTAGCTTCATCTAAAATATTCTTTATAGTTTTTTTTTTTCATCACATTGTGCAAAAATTACATTGACTGCTATTTTGAATGAATCACTACCATTTTACATGCTAGGTGTAAAGTAATGCTCAAAATTCTCCAAGCTAAACATTAACAGTACGTGAACTAAGAACTTCCAGATGTTCAAGCTGGATTTAGAAAGGGCAGAGGAACCAGAGATTAAATTGCCAACATCCGTTGAATCATAGTAAAAGCAAGAGACTTCCAGAAAACATCTACTTCTGCTTCATTGATTATGCTAAAGCCTTTGACTGTATGGATCACAAACTGTGGAGAACTCTTCAAGAGATGGGAATACCAGACCATCTCACCAGCCTCCTATGAAGCCTGCATGCAGGTCAAGAAGCAACAGTTAGAACTGAGCGTGGAAAAATGGACTGGTTCAACATTGGTAAAGAAATATGTCAAGGATGTTATTGCGACCCAGCTTATTTAACTTATATTCAGAGTATATCATGAGATATGTTGGGCTGGATAAAGCAAAGGCTGAAATCAAGATTACTGGGAATAATACCAACAACCTCAGATATGTACCTGACAGGACCCTTAAGGTAGAAAGCAAAAACAAACTAAAAAGCCACTTAAAGGTGAAAGAGGAGAGAATGAAAAGAGCTGGCTTAAAACTCAGCATTCAAAAAACTAAGACCATGGCATCCAGTCCCATCATGTCACTTCATGACAAATGAGGGAGAAACATTGGAAACAGTGACAGACTTCATTTTCTTGGGCTCCAAAATCACTGTTGACAGTGACTGCAGCCATGAAATTAAAAGACACTTGCTCCTTGGAAGAGAAGCTATGGCCAACCTAGACAGCATGTTCAGAAGCAGAGATATTACTTTAGCAACAAATGTCCTTCTAGTCAAAGCAATGGTTTTTCCAGTAGTCATGTATGGCTGTAAGCGTTGGACCATAAAGGAAGCTGAACACTGGAGAACTGATGCTTTTGAACTGTCATGCTGGAGAAGACTCTTGTGAGTCCCTTGGACTACAAGGAGATTTCACCAGTCAATTCTAAAGGAAATCAACCCTGAATATTCATTGGAAGGACTGATGCTGAAGCTGAAATTCCAGTACTTTGGCCACCTAACACAAAGAGCTGATTCATTAGAAAATATCCTGATGCTGGGAAAGATTGAAGCCAGGAGAAGAAGGGGATTACAGAGGATAAGATGGTTGGATGGCATCACTGACTCCATGGACATGAGTTTGAGCAAACCCTGGGAGTTGGTGATGGACAGGGAAGCCTGGCATGCTGCAGTCCATGGGGTTGCAAGCTACCCCAAGCTACTTAACAACATAAACAACCATTTTAGAAAACAGATTGTTACATATGACCAATATTCAAATTTCATATTTTAGATAAGCCTTATTTCATCTAAAAGTTGGTAAGTAGGAAAGTTATAATTAGAATATTAGGGGGAAAAAAAAAGACTGCTTTATAATTAGATTTGAGCTATCCTTTAAATTCATCTCCACAATTTTCATATATATTCATTAACTTCAGATATAATTGGAAGGCACATAATTAATGCAATAGTTCTGAATGTTTATCAAATTACCACCAATCATCATAGTTTCTTGATGATGCTCAGCAACATGATGCATGGACATCAATAAAATACTAATTATGAATTACTCATTGTAATGACTCCACAGGCCTAAAAAACATCATCACTGTTTAAATTAAGTTGGTTTTATTGACTTAATTATTAAAAGATGAGCTGTTTCAAGCCATAAAATTTTGAAAAGACATTTTAAATACCTCTTGTTGTTCTGTCACTAAGTCGTGCCCAACTCTTTGCGATCCTGTGGACTACAACATGCCAGGATTCCCTGTCCTTCATCATCTCCCAGAGTTCGCTCAAACTCATGTCCATTGAGTCAGTGATGCCATCCAACCATCCACTGGTATAATCGACACCAATTCTTCTGAAAGTTGGGACCACAGACAAAGGATGCTAAGGATAATAGGTTACATGAATTAGCACGTGCTTACTAACTAGATGCCATACAGGGAGAGAACTGTTAAGCATATTCATGCATTTTTATTGTAACTGTTAATTTAAAAAAAAGCACATGGATATGTAGAAGCTGTGATCTTTCAAGAATTTCTAAGCAAAACTTTATTGGTTCGCATAAATATAAATATATCTAAAATGTATAAATGTGGCCTCCCTGATGGCTCAGTGGTAAAGCATCTGTCTGCAGTGCAGGAGACACAGGAGCCCCGGGTTTGATACCTGCCTCCGGAAGAGAAAATGGCAACCCACTCGAGTTTATTTGACAGAATAATCTCATGAACNATAAATATAAATATATCTAAAATGTATAAATGTGGCCTCCCTGATGGCTCAGTGGTAAAGCATCTGTCTGCAGTGCAGGAGACACAGGAGCCCCGGGTTTGATACCTGCCTCCGGAAGAGAAAATGGCAACCCACTCGAGTTTATTTGACAGAATAATCTCATGAACAGAGGAGCCTGGCAGGCTACATTGCATTGGATTGCAAAGAGTCAGACATGGCTGAAGGGACTAAGCACACAGGCAAGATGTATAAACCCAGCAGCAGAGCCCACCCCTGATTTTTCTATTGGTACTAGTATTATGTACAACACTGTTACAGTCAATCTGCTTCTCTCCAAGCTTGAAGTCCCCTTGCTATGCATCAGCAAGGTGATCATTTTCTGATAAGTCTTTTTATATTACAAGCTCTAGAAGAGCAAAATTTTAAGCAATTGAATTGTGTATCTAAGGAAGTATTCAAACTTAATTAATTTCAGAACTTTTCAGATTGAAACTTCTTTCAGAAACACAGGTGAATCTAAATTGTTTCCAACTTCAAAACATTACTTTTAGTAAAAAACACATGTAATGATTTACATGAAATTAAGGTCTTTATTATCTTTTGCACATTCACATTGACATAGTGAGTACTTATGTAAATGAATACTGTGTTAAAGTACACTTCTGTCAGTATCCACATATTTAGCTTTCTTTAGGAGTGATTAGCACAGGGGAACCCTAGCCATGCTGCTGCTGCTGCTNAAGCAACTCTGTCATTCTTTGTGTTAGCAGAATTGAATTCAGACTCAGTAATGGCCTGTCTCCCTTATTGCAATAGTCTTGAATAAACTCATCCTTGTCCATTTAACATTGGTGTAATTTTCTTTGACAAATCTGAACAAAGGCATTGATGTCATTTTACTTGCTGTTTTCAGTGCTTAGTCAGGATGTACAATTTATTGGGTAACAGACTTTGAGTGATATCTTGTCTGTGGTCACTGCAACAATTTGAATAATGATGATTTTTTTGAGAGAATGCTAATTCAAACAAACAGGTAGTCACAAGTTTTATTCATTGTTGATATTAAAAGACTAAGACTGGTAAATACAATAAAATATATTAGGAAATGGCCAGAAAGTAATACATATGTCAATTAATATAAATTATCTGCATTAACTTCTCATAGGACATTTGAAAACTGATGAAACGTGAGCTGTAACAATGGGCATTTATATAAAATAGAATGGCCTGGCTATAAATGATTAATGAATCTCTTTAGGTAGCGTAATTACTACAGAGCATCAGCACAGCCCTGAACAATACTGGTAACATTGGGCACTCATATACTATTTGTTTTTAAAATTAGACACTTGTTCATCACTTCCTGACAACATAGTAGCCTGTCCTATAAGTATCTGCTGTCCCTGCACTACCCTACAATGTTTGTATTATAAGGTTACATCTCAGCTCTTTTTCCCTTTCTAACTATAGGATAGACTGTATTCTGATGTTAATACTAATAAGAATCTGGTTCCATTTACTCTGTAAATGTCATAAAGATGCTGGGGAGAAGAATCTTCAATGTATGTATGTAGGGTTGATGATGTTTATTTGTTTGTTTTACTTTCAGTGGAATCTATGTCTCTTAGCATAACTAGAATATCAAATGACAATTTATTCCAAGTAAGTGAAAAGAAAGTGCTACAAAAATATGCTTCTTCTAAATATATTATGTCCTTGGATCTATACATCTACATTTCTAGAATAACATTATTCCTTTTACTATTATACTGAACAGCAACATGATTTTAAGCTGATGGCAAGTCAATGCATATTTCCTTAAGAAATGCTCATGTGATTTTTTAAAGGTAAGTATTGATATAAAATGGGCTTATCCAGTGATTCAGTGGTAAAGAATCTGCCTGCAATGCAGGAGACAGATGATGTGGGTTTTATCCCTGAATTAAGAAGATCCCCTTGGAGGAGGAAATGGCAACCCATTCCAGTTTTCTTGCATGGGAAATCTCATAGACAAAGAAACTGGTGGGTTACAGTCCAAGGTGTTCAGAGAGTCATACATGACTCAGCAAGCTTACATGCATAAATTGATATAAAATACCTCCTGCAAAGCCCAGCAAAGAGTTTGAAAAAATATTAATGACGAAATCTTAAGGAAAGGACATAGTACAACGTTTCAATAAAAAAAAATATTTTAATGAAAATACCAAACTGGCCAGTCTGACTCCAGAGCCCTTGCTGTTAACCATTTTGTTCAGGTTCATTTACATTTTAATAAGTAGCAACAATAGTAACATCCAGGCTAAGAGCTGTGGGAATAATGATTGCTAACATTTGTTGAATGCTTGTCATCTCTTGGGACTTTTTCTAAACACTCTACCTAAAACTTTTACCTTATTATTTTGTTGGATTTTTAATAGAACTATGTGAAGTATACAGATGATAAAGTGGATAAAAGATATGCTATTTGCCCAAAGTCACATTCATAGAAAATGACAATGTCATTTGTTAAATTTTGCTGTCTTTTTTTTTGTTTGCTTGCTTGTTTGTTTTTTGACAGAATATTGATCTTTGCTGGGGTGGGTAGATATCTACGATTATTATATTTTTACCCAAGAATTCATCTTTTGATATACAGTTCAGTTCGGTTGAGTTGCTCAGTTGTGTCCGACTCTTTGAGACCGCATGAATTGGAGCATGCCAGGCCTCCTTGTCCATCACCAACTCCCGGAGTTCACTCAAACTCATGTCCATCAAGTCAGTGATGCCATCCAGCAATCTCATCCTCTGTCATCCCCTTCTCTTAGTGCTCCCAATCCCTCCCAGGATCAGAGTCTTTTCCAATGAGTCAACTCTTCGCATGAAGTGGCCAAAGTATTAGAGTTTCAGCTTCAGCATCAGTCCTTCCAAAGAACAACCAAGACTGTTCTCTTATAGAATAGACTGATTGGATCTCCTTGCAGTCCAAGGGACTCTCAAGAGTCTTCTCCAACACCACAGTTCAAAAGCATCAATTCTTCGGCGCTCAGATTTCTTCAGAGTCCAACTCTCATATCCATACATGACTACTGGAAAAACCGTAGCCTTGACTAAATGGACCTTTGTTGGCAAAGTAATGTCTCTGCTTTTTAATATGCTATCTAGGTTGGGATAAGAAACTTTATATATATATATAATATATTATATATATATTATATTTTATATATTTTTTATTTTATATTTATATTATATATATATTTATATATATATATACACACGCACACACATGAAATACTAGCATATTTCCTCTAGTGAGGAAAAGCAAGAATTCACTGAATTCTATGGAAATAGGCTTTTGCCAAAAGTTTGAGATTAAGCTATTTTTTTAAAAAAGAAGTCTGAGTCATTTTTACTTGCTTTTCTATGAACTATCTGGTTACATACTTACCAAATGTAAAAGCCACATTGCTATTCTGTTCTTTACTAATTTTTATAAGCTATCACATATTTTGAAAAGTAAGTATTTGCTATATAAGAGGGATTTTGCTTAATGAGATTCACTTACATGTTCTGAGTTTCAGAGGTTTAATAATATGCAGAAAAATAGGATGATTTTTCAGGAATTGATGGTTTCATGGATATTATTAATCTCAAGATAGAATTTGTCAAATTTGCCCTGCAGAAAGTCTTATTAATTTAAATGATCTCCTACAACTTTCATGCATTCTTAAATATATCATGTTATTTTCCACATCCTAAATTTTAATATTCAACAACATAATAATGTTCTGTTATAATAAGATACCTAAGAATGGGAATAAAACATAAAAATCACTGGAGAACAGTTGAGTGCAACAGAGGCAAAAATGATGAATAGAAGGTTGTGACTTGTAGAAGCCTTGGAATGCTTGTAAAACCTGTAGAAATGTAACCATGACTTGCAAGGAATACATTTAAACCCCCAGTATAAAGTAATTAGGCCATTTCTGGTTCTGCAAATGGATAAGCAAAACCATGACTACAGGGATAAATGTATTGTGCTTGTGGATCAATAAGGAGACCAATCTGAACTCTGTTAAATATATTGATGAATAATACTTAATTATGAAGACCTCAAATATATTAATGTTTTAGGCAAGAGGAGATCATTGGGGATTCTTAGATCAGCAATTCTTAAATCAGGTGATTGAAGAGATATTTCCAAAATTATGTATGCAATTTTCATTAAAAGAGAGTGAGAAGAAACAGAGACCCCAGACAATGATCAATACAGTATGACAATTTAATGATTCCTCTACTTAAAAGAATCATTAAAGTTCAAGTGGTTCCATAATATACATCCAAAATAATAAAATCGATTCCTATTAAGGCCAAGTCTAGAGCCATCAGAACAGATCACATCTGTAGATTATCACTGTATAGTTATATGTTCCAATAAAATTTGAGGATTACTCTAATAGTGTACTCATAGAAGAGAAAATATAAAATATATTTTTTCAGCTTTTGATTACTCCAGTATTTAATTTTGGGTGAAAAAAAAACTTGTTAAAAATTTAATACCTCAACTGGGATTTAGTACCTTTATGCTGGTTTATTTTTGCACATGAAGAATCTTCTTTTTCTTTTTGCAAAACTACAATTCAGATTTTGAAAAGTATGATTTTCTAATCTAATTTTGCCTCTACAACATCCAATCTGCAATGAAATTTTTGCACAATGTTAGTTACCTCTTTTTCTTTAAAAGATGAAATATTCAGCCACCCAGAACATTAAGGGAAACCGCAGTGCTTTCTCTAATGAGAAGCAGAAATTCAACCACACTGGTCAGAAATAGCTAAAGGAGCAGGTTCCCTTTTCTTTGCTGAAGAAGCTGTGACTGACACTACCTTCACTTGCCTTAATACAAAATCATGGAGATGTGATTTCTAGGAATTCTCAATTTACTGTCTCATTAATTTTCATTTTTATTTGATAGGTTCCTAAGCACTAGTGCTTCTGTTCCTTCCAACAATACCATTTTCTCTTTGGTTTGCCAATGATGTTAGCCACTCAAAGCTTTATACCACATGAGCATTGATGGATTTTCATGGAAATAAATCAATTCATCAGACGTATAGCAACTACATACTCAACATCAATTTTCTCTTTATGAGAAAACGAATGGGTTTGGTAAAGAAGTGGCTGAGAAGCAGTGGAATAAGGTTGGTAGTTTATTTTTCTCATTCAACCCAGTGACTTCCGTTAAAGTACGTGTCACAGTATTGAGATAAAGTGTTTAATATAAAATTGACTTTATCATAACATTGTGTACATACTCAAAGTTCCATTGATAAAGTAATGATTTATTTTGATGTGAACTATATATCTAAGAAAAATAATAATGATTGCCTTATTTCTAGATAATAGCACTTTATAAACGAATCAATAAATACTACAAATCCACTAATAATTATTTAAAATTGAGCAGGTATAGGCAATTAGTTTCTTATCAAATAAGATCAAAGAACTTTTTCTAAAATTCTGATGTAGTAGATTGCTAGTTGTTGTTATTAAGTTGCCCAGTTGTGTTCCACTCTTTGCAGCACACCAGGCCTCCCTATCCCTCACCGTCTCCTGAAGTTTGCCCAAGTTCAGGCCCATTGCATTGGTTATGCCACCCAGCCATCTCATCCTCTGCTGCCCTCTTCTCCTTCTACCCTAAATCTTTCCCAGCATCAGGGACTTTTCCAATGAGTCCGCTGTTTGCATCGGATGAACAAAATACTGGAGCTTCAGCTTCAGCATCAGTCCTTCCAACAATATTCCAGGTTTATTTCTCTTAGATTGACTGGTTTGATCTCCTTGCTATCCAAGGGATTCTCAGAAGTCTTCTCCTGCATCTCAGGTCAAAGGCATCCATTCTTCAGTGCTCTGCCTTCCTAACAGCCCAGTTCTTACAACTGTATGTGATCACTGAGAAGACCACACCCTTGATTGTATGGACTTTTGTTGGTAGAGTAGTCTCTGCTTTTCAACACACTGTCTAGGTTTATCATAGCTTTCCCACCAAGAAGCAATCATCTTCTGATTTCATGGCTGCAGTCACCATCCACAGTGATTTTAGAGTCCAAGAAGAGGAAATCGGCCACTACTTCCACCTTTCTCCCCTCTATTTGCCATGAAGTAATGGGACCAGATGCCATAGTTTTTTTTTGTTTTGTTTTGTTTTGTTTTTTAATATTTAGTTTTAAGTCAGCTCTTTCGCTCTCCTCCCTCACTCTCATGAAGAGACTCTTTAGTTTCTCTTCGCTTTCTGCCATTAGCGTGGTATCCACATATCTGAGGTTGTTGATGTTTCTCCTGCCTATCTTGATTTGAGTTTAGATTCTTATCCAGTACAACATTTCTCATGATGTGCTTAAGATATAGATTATATAAACAGGGTGACAGCAGACAGCCCTGTCATACTCCTTTCTCAATCTAGAACCAATCAGTTGTCCCACACAGTGTTCTAACTGTTGCTTCTTGACCTATATACAGGTTTCTCAGGAAACATGTAAGATGGTCTGGTATTCTCATTCTTTAAGAGCTTTCCACAGTTTATTATGATCCACACAGTAAAAGGCTTGGTGTCATTGATGAAACAGAGGTAGATGTTTTTTCTGGAATACCCTTGATTTTTCTATGATCCAGTAAATGTTGACAATTTGATCTCTGATTCCTTTTCTTTTTCTAAATGCAGCTTGGACATCTGGNTCCACACAGTAAAAGGCTTGGTGTCATTGATGAAACAGAGGTAGATGTTTTTTCTGGAATACCCTTGATTTTTCTATGATCCAGTAAATGTTGACAATTTGATCTCTGATTCCTTTTCTTTTTCTAAATGCAGCTTGGACATCTGGAAGTTCTTGGTTTGCATAAGGCCTGATTTTAAGCATGACCTTACTAGCACAAGAGATGATTGCAATTGTCTGATGGTTAGGACATTCTTTGGTACTACTCTTCTTGGGAATTGGGATGAGGATTGAGCTTTTCCAGTCTTGTGGCCACTGCTGGGTCTTCCAGATTTGCTGACATATTGAATGCAACACCTTGATGGTATTATCCTTTAGGATTTTGAATAGTTCTACTGGAATTTCATCACAGACCCTAGCTTTATTAACAGCAGTGCTTCCTAAGGCTCACTTGACTTTGTTATCTAGATTATCTGGCTCTGATGACTGACCATCATAGTAATCTGGTTCATTTGGATCTTTTTTGTATAGTTCTTCTATGTATTCTTTGCATCTCTTCTTGATCTCTTCAGTGTCCCTAGGTCTCGGCCATTTATGTTCTTTATTGTGCCCATCTTTGGGCAAAATATTCCCTTGATATCTTCAATTGTCCTAAAGAGATCTCTAGTCTTTCCCTTCTGTTGTTTTCTTCTAGTTTTATACACTGTTCATGGAAGGAAGCCTTCTCTCTCCATGTTGTTCTTCAGAAATCTGCATTTAGCTGGATGCACTTTTCCCTTTCTCCCTTCTTGCTTCTCTTTTTTCTTTAGCTATTTGTAAGGCCTCCTCAGATAACCACTTTCCCTTCTTGTTTTTGTTTTTCTTTGAGATGGTTCTGTTTGCTTCCTCCTGTACAATAGTTACAGACCTCCATCCATAGTTCTTCAGACACATTTTTTACATGATCTAATCCCTTGAATCTGTTTGTTACCTATACCACATATTCATAGGGTATTTGATTTAAGTCATACTTGGCTTGCCTAGTGGTTTTCCCCACTTTCTTTAGTTTCGGACTGAATTTTGCTATGAGAAGCTGATGATCTGAGCCACATTCAAATCCAGGTGTTTTTTTTTTTCCTGACTATATATAGCTCCTCTATCTTTGGCTATAAAGTACATCATCAATTTGATTTCAGTATTGGCCATTGGTGATGTTCATGTATAAAGGTAAATTGCTTGCTAACCATCAAATATATTTTTTCTTCATTCTGGGCACAAAGCTTGTTTCCCATCTTCTCTTGCAGTGAGGAGGTTAAATTCTAGCTAGTAGAATGAGATGTGATACAATGCACAACTATAAACTTCCTACAGACTCTCATCCATGTCCCGCATCCTTTTCATCATGGCCTTGGAAGATAGGTTTAAAGATGGTAGATCCAAAATTACCAAAGGAACTCAAGCCTTTAATCATCACTCAGAGTTAAACTGTCTCCCAGTGAAGAACATTCATTTGAACTTTCCATGAACAAGTGTTTACATTGTAAACTACTGAGGTTTTGCAATTTATACATTAAGGCAGTGAGTTTAATCTAAGGTAAAATACTTAGAAAGCAAAGTTGGAAAAGATTCAAGAATGGAGAAAAAATTCAGAATTACTGAGATTACATATTTCCAATAACTTGGAAAAATAGGTAACTCTCAAAATGGAAATTGAATTTGGAAATAAAATGGAGTGTTATGGATTCCACATATGAGTTTAAGTACACAGATTTCTTGAATTCCATTTTCTATAGTATATACTTCCTTACTATTAAGTAAGTATATTTCCACTGTGGTCAATAACTAAGAGTGAAACAAAGAGAAGAAATAGAAAAGTAAATAGGATGGGATGCAGGAAGAAAGGAAGGAAAGAAAGAAGAAAGGAAGTAAAAGAGGTGACTAAGGAAGAAGGCAGAGAGAGGGAAAAGGAGAGAGAAAATTAAAAGTGAAATTGAAGCAAAATAGAACTTCATACTTCTCTTTAATTATTTCTATCAGAATTTATCAGACACTTATGTAGGAAGATAAATTAAGGGAAGTATCTGCTGTCAAATTCATGGTATGAACAGTTGATATTTTCCTTAAATTTTTAATATAAAATTTAAAATTTATATTTTCATGCCTCTATATATGAAATCAGAACTTGGAAGTTTCAGTTGAAGTGAGAAACAGCTAACCCTTCATTACATTAGGCATGTAAAAACAAAAGTTTCAGGTAAAGACAGAAGAATAGATAAATATATTTAGTCTCACTTCATTTGAGATCTCAAGAAAAAAAAATATTTAGTAATGTACTTATTTAAAGCCATAGTGTTATAATGGCATGGAAGATTTGAAAGGGGGAAAAAAAAAACAAAAACAAAAAAAATATTGAATTTTGAAAACAGAGGGAGGGTTAGTCAATGCAGAGTCAGCTCAATGAATGGCCAGTAAGTGCAGTCATGCAGGTACCCACATAGTCATGTCTTGCANACTTATTTAAAGCCATAGTGTTATAATGGCATGGAAGATTTGAAAGGGGGAAAAAAAAAACAAAAACAAAAAAAATATTGAATTTTGAAAACAGAGGGAGGGTTAGTCAATGCAGAGTCAGCTCAATGAATGGCCAGTAAATGCAGTCATGCAGGTACCCACATAGTCATGTCTTGCAGTTGGTTTAATGGGCTGATGTCACTATATTGACATTTTTAATGATTTAGGGGCAAGGATTCTTACTTCATTTTGTGTTTTGACCTGAATATTGTGAACTGGACTTGAGCATATGATTTGACAAATCTAGGAAAACTGAATTGTAAGACAAAAGTATGGGAAAATATGAACCAAATAAATGTATGTTGCAAATCCTCAAGTGGCTGAGGTACTGTATCAACAGAGCTAAAATGTTGGTGGTTTGGGGAGTTCTAAAATAATGAAATATGTAGAAAGTTTGTTAAAGAAGCAGCCAGAACTATCTCTACTCAGTGCAGTAGAGTGTCCCACTCCAGGGGACACTGCTTCCTCACCTAGCAGATGCTTGTAGTTTTCTGGAGAATAAGGAAGCAGAATGTCTCTGGAATCAGAAAAAAAGCAACATAGTAGGTACCAGTATGGGGAGGGAGGTGGCAGGGGGGTTAAGGATGGGGAACACTTGTACACCCATGGTGGATTCATGTTGATGTATGACAAAACCAATAAAATATTATAAAGTAATTAGCCTCCAATTAAAATAAATAAATTTTTTTTAAAAGAGCATCAGGACTGAGTGTGCCAGTTTTTAATTCATTGCTTTCAGTGCTGAATCTATACTTCAAGCCTTAATACAATGAAGCTGAACTCTGTTAATATGCATCCTTTGAAGCAGGCACAATCTCAGACTTATTAGTAGCTGGCATCGTGAGGACACTGGAAGAGAAAGAACTTCTTTCTGATCCTGAGGTTCTTCTTCTTCTTCTTCTTCTTCTTCTTTTTTTTTTTTTCCTATTACACTTATCAGTGTTTCTCATAAGGCAGACATGCAGTGATGATCATGGCCAATCAAGTTTTGGCAGCACCACAGTGAATAGCTTTCCAGTAAGTTTCAGCAACATGCTCTCAGGTAGATGCCAAGTGAATACATTGTAGCAGTGCCAAAGAGTCATTTTCATTGCATTACCCTTCTTTACCTTAGTGGTGTATTTCCTCCTGGACTCTCTAGGCCTTAGTTTCTTGCTCACCTGTACCCAGAGTAATGTAAACTAACTTGCCAGAAGTGACTGTGGTTCCTCTGTCCACCAGCCTCAGCACCTACACCCCAGAGGTATGTTTTCTGTTGGTCCAGCAACTGTGAACTAGCTTTGATGTAGACCACACCAACTTCACCATTACCCAGTAGGGATGAAAGTACACCCTCTTCAGTGAGATCTGAACTTCAGCCTTGACAATGAGACCTCCTTTCCAACCATGTCCCTTTCTTTGGGAATCTCCCTCTGCCAAAGGATATTCTTTAGAATTTTCTTTACCCTTTATAGTTAATAATTCTTTGTATATCATGTTGTCTGTTCAAATTACTATGTGATCTCTGTCTCCTAATTAGCTCTACCGACACAGCGGGATGAAGTGTCTAATTAAGTATTTTATTTTCTGAGCTATCCAGACAGAGTTCTACATGATTCTCCAACTGCTAGGAAATATTTTTTTTTCTTCTCTGCAGATAGGAAATTGCCAGATTCTCCATGGGGATATCTAATGAGGCCGAAAGACACAAAAAGCCGAATAGCTAAGTTCCCCTAGATAAATAGGCCAACCACATCACAGGAGACAAGTTGCAGCCAAGAGCCCAAAGTTTAAAGTCAGCTTTCCAGTCTCCACTTTAAATAGGAACAGATAATAAAGGATTACCAGATATCTGAGAGAAGCCTTTAATAGGAAGAGAATAAATCAGGAAGAAACTATTTGAATGAAGTAGAAATTATATAAAAAGTAGGAAAGTTTAAAAAAAAACCTGCCATTAATAATAACATGGAGTTAAAAGATTATACTACAGCCATGAAAAAAAAAAAACTATATAAAAGATAAAACAACACTCTTGCAATAAGTTAGTGGAATACTTAATGGACCTCCAGGTTTTTAGAAGAGCTTTATATATGAATTAGTATGGTAGAAAGTGTCCATTGATAACTCAGCAGATAAACCAAACCAGCAACAACAAAAAAAGCAATTTGGAATTATAAGACGAAAAAGAAAAAAAATTAGTGGAAAATAAAACTAATCACAGTTTACCTCATTGCTAGGCATGTATTGTGTTTNCCAGGTTTTTAGAAGAGCTTTATATATGAATTAGTATGGTAGAAAGTGTCCATTGATAACTCAGCAGATAAACCAAACCAGCAACAACAAAAAAAGCAATTTGGAATTATAAGACTAAAAAGAAAAAAAATTAGTGGAAAATAAAACTAATCACAGTTTACCTCATTGCTAGGCATGTATTGTGTTTGCATTGTTTTTATGGAATAAGCATTCATCTAACCAAAACTTCCCTGAGGTCTTAGATAGTAAAGCATCTTCCTGCCGTGCAAGAGACTCGGGTTTGATCCCTGGGTCAAGATGACCCCCGGAGAAGAAAATGGCAACCAATTCCAGTATTCTTTGCTGGAGAAATCCATAGACAGAAGAGCCTGGTGGGCTACAGTCCATGCGGTTGTAAAGAGTCGGACACAACGGAGCTTCTAACACTTAAACATTAAACCAAAACTGCTATGTAACTGAATTGGGAGGATTAGGGCTTTTAAGTAGGTGGTGAGGGCATCTAAGTAGGTGATGAGGAAGGAAGCAAAGAAAGTTAACTCTTGATCTCCTATGCTGGGGAGTTACAGTAATGTTTAAACCTAAAAAGTCAAAATATAATCACATAATTCAGCCTTGAAGAAGTAAATTAAATAATTATTTGTTAATTGAAAGAAAAATTTTAAAAAGTGGAAAACAGGGGGTGAATGGCAAAAAAAACACTGTTTTTCATTAGAAATCCTGTGCAATTATTTTTCTCTTTAGATTGTATGTTTACCTTACTGCCATTAAATACAGTTTAAAAACATTAATGTAACTATTTCAATGGGTTAAGCTTAATAAAGATTATCTAAACCACCTTCCAGTTTCTTACACTTTGTTCGATAAATTATGTAGCAGCAATTTGGGGAAATGAAACACTGATTATGCTGATGAACTAATGTGAATTATCATAAAAATAATGAGAGAAAAATTACAATGTGTGGCTAGGAACACTTTTGCAATTTACTCTAAATGTACTTTCTCTATAATTTAAATATAGCCTGTCCATCATTCTGCCAGAATATTAGGTTCTTTAAAATATTACCTAAAATGACAGAAAAATACTCCTTTATTTGTTGCTTCCTAGGACATATTCACTTTTAAAAGATTTTCACTTTTTATAACAAACATCTTCAATTTATTATTAGCGAAATTTAACATCTCAATAAAAGCACATGCTGTCTTCAACAGGTATTCCTTTCAAGAACGATTGCATTTCTTAAATGCTTTAATTTGAATCAAATGTGGATAGTATTTCATAAACTGGAACCATAAAGATTCCTTAACAGTTTAGTGTGCTTTCATGCTCATTAGACCAGGCAGTAAATAATTCAGTGAGAGATGAAAGGGAATAGTCGATATTGTTGTTTTTAGCTGCTCAATACTGTCCAATTCTTTTGCCTCTCATGGACTATAACCTGCCAGACTCCTCTGTCCATGGGATTTCCCAGGAAATAACACTAGAGTGTGTTGCCATTTCCTTCTCCTGGGGGTCTTCCCAACTCAGTAATCAAAACTGTGTCTCCTGCATTGGCAGGCAGATTCTTAACCACTGTGCCACTTGGGAAGCCTCACAGCGGGTATATCAGCACATTATTTGTGAATCTCTGAAATCACTAATCTAGGGTTCTATACAGACATTGTCTGTAACCCTATTGCTATTCATATCTTAGTGTTTATGTAGTCTATTATGAATTACTAGACTCACTCTGCTTATTTAACTTCTATGCAGAGTACATCATGAGAAACGCTGGGTTGGAAGACGCACAAGCTGGAATCAAGATTTCCAGGCTGCTGCTGCTGCTGTTGCTAAGTTGCTTCAGTCGTGTCCGACTCTGTGCAACCCCAGAGACGGCAGCCCACCAGGCTCCCCCATCCCTGGGATTCTCCAGGCAAGAACACTGGAGTGGGTTGCCATTTACTTCTCCAATGCATGAAAATGAAAAGTGAAAGTGAAGTCACTCAGCCGTGTCTGACTCTTAGCGACCCCATGGACTGCAGCCCACCAGGCTCCTCTGCCCATGGGATTTTCCAGGCAAGAGTACTAGAGTGGGGTGCCATTGCCTTCTCCAAGATTTCCAGGAGAAATATCAATAACCTCACACATGCAGATGACACCACCTTTATGGCAGAAAGTGAAGAGGAACTAAAAAGCCTCTTGATGAAAGTAAAGAGGAGAGTGAAAACGTTGGCGTAAAGTTCAACATTCAGAAAACGATGATCATGGCATCTGGTCCCATCATTTCATGGGAAATAGGTGGGGAAACAGTGGAAATAGTGTCAGACTTTATTTTTGGGGGTTCCAAAATCACTGCAGATGGTGATTGCAGCCACGAAATTAAAAAATGCTTACTCCTTGGGAGGAAAGTTATGACCAACCTAGATAGCATGTTGAAAAGTAGAGACATTACTTTGCCAACAAAGTTCGTCTACTCAAGGCTATGGTTTTTCCAGTGATCATATATGGGTATGAGAATTGGACTATGAAGACAGCTGAACGCCGAAGAATTAATGCTTTTGAACTTTGGTGTTGGAGAAGCCTCTTGAGAGTCCCTTAGACTTCAAGGAGATTCAACTAGTACATTTTAAAGGAGATCAATCCTGGGTGTTCTTTGGAAGCNGGTTTTTCCAGTGATCATATATGGGTATGAGAATTGGACTATGAAGACAGCTGAACGCCGAAGAATTAATGCTTTTGAACTTTGGTGTTGGAGAAGCCTCTTGAGAGTCCCTTAGACTTCAAGGAGATTCAACTAGTACATTTTAAAGGAGATCAATCCTGGGTGTTCTTTGGAAGCAATGATGCTAAAGCTGAAACTCCAGTACTTTGACCACCTCATGTGAAGAGCTGACTCACTGGAAAAGACTCTGATGCCAGGAGGGATTGGGGGCAGGAGAAGAAGGGATGACAGAGGATGAGATGGTTGGATGGCATAACCAACTCGATGGACATGAGTTTGAGTGAACTCTGGGAGTTGGTGATGGACAGGGAGGCCTGGCATGGTGCAGTTCATGGGGTTTCAAAGAGTAGAACATAACTGAGCAACTGACCTGAACTGAGCTAAAATTATGCTTTTTTATTTTTTAGTTGTTTGAGGGAGACCTTGTCAGAGATGATAATTTAAACATTCAGACATAAGTGTGGAGTTTGATGTTTTGCTTCATCTATTTTATTTTTGTTAAAAAATATAACAGCAAAAGCTCACTAAATGTATCCTACCAAGTTGAAATTTTATTGTAAATTAAAAAATAAATAAATAAATAAAACGTATTGATCTAATAAAAAAAATGTCTGGCAGTTTTTAGCTAATATAAACAGCATTCCAACCGTCATTTCCCAGAAAAAGGAAAAAGAGAGGTAGTTTTACTGCTTTCACTTTAACATGTTACACTTGATCCATGAAATAAACCCAATTAAAGATGCCTGTAGAAAAACAAGAAAACAAGAGATGCAATTGTTGCCAAGTTGTTCTCTTTACAGAACTTCCTGAACTTAAACTTATTTTTGCCTCCTCCCAGGACAGTCTCTCTCTCTCTCTTTTTCAAATTGGGTATAATTGGTTTGTGTTAGGTACTTAGTCATGTCCTACTGTGTGTGACCCCATGGACTATAGTCAACCAGGCTCCTCTGTCCATGGAATTCTCCAGGCAAAAATAATGTATATCCATTCCCTTCTCCAGGGAATGTTCTTGATCCAGGGATCAGACCTATCCTGTATTGCAGGCATATATTTTACCATCTCTAGTCGCTAAGAGTCGAACACAACTGAGCAACTTCACTTTTACTTTTCACTTTCATGCATTGGAGAAGGAAACGGCAACCCATTCCAGTGTTCTTGCCCGGAGAATCCCAAGGATGGGGGAGCCTGGTGGGCTGCTGTCTATGGGGTCACACAGAGTCAGACACGACTGAAGTGACTTAGCAGCAGCAGCAGCAGCAGTTGCTTTGCAATGTTGTTTTAGTTTTTGCTATGGAAGGAATTGAATCAACCAAATGTATACATATATCCCCTCCCTCCTGAACCCACCCCCACCCATCTCACCCAGCAAGCTGAGCTCCCTGGGTCCCTTCCTGACTGCCAATGCCAACTATGAAAGACAAGCTTGTGTTCATCTCTAAACCCTATACATAGTTCTACATTTTGGTCCTGTACCTAAACTCTGGGAATGTCTATCTTGAAATCCAATGATGATATTTTTTAATAGTCTCATGTTAATTTTCTCTATCAATCTGTGCATATATGGTAGCATTATACAGATCCAATGGCTCAGATGGTAAAAAATCTAACGGGAGTGTGGAAGACCTGGGTTCAATCCCTGAGTAGGGAAGATCCTCTGGAGGAGGGCATGGCAACCCACTCCAATATTCTTGCCTGGGGTATCTCCATGGGCACAGGAGCCTGGGAGGCTATAGTTCATGGGGTTTCAAAGAGTCATACATGACTGAGTGGCTAAACACACATACAAATACAAAGCATGAGCTTACCTAACTAGCTATACAAAATTTGATGTAAATGTTTTAATATATTACAAACATCCTTCAGAAAAGTGTACTGACTTATCCACAAGCTGTTTATGAGTGTTCATTTCCTTCACTCACAATACACCAACAGTTCAGTTCAGTTCAGTTGCTCAGTCATGTCCGACTCTTTGCGATCCCATAAATCGCAGCACGCCAGGCCTCCCTGTCCATCACCAACTCCTGGAATTCACTCAGACTCATGTCCATCAAGTCAGTGATGCCATCCAGCCATCTCATCCTCTGATATCCCCTTCTCCTCCTGCCTCCAATCCCTCCCAGCGTCAAAGTCTTTTCCAATGAGTCAACTCTTTGCATGAGGTGGCCAAAGTACTGGAGCTTCAGCTTTAGCATCATTCCTTCCAAAGAAATCCTAGGATTGATCTCCTTCAGAATGGACTGGTTGGATCTCCTTGCAGTCCAAAGGACTCTCAAGAGTCTTCTCCAACACCATAGTTCAAAAGCATCAATTCTTTGGCACTCAGCCTTCTTCACAGTCCAAATCTCACATCCATACATGATCACTGGAAAAACTATAGCCTTGACTAGATGGACCATAGTCGGCAAAGTAATGTCTCTGCTTTTGAATATGCTATCTAGGTTGGTCATAACTTTTCTTCCAAGGTATAAGCGTCTTTTAATTTCATGTCTGCAGTCACTATCTGCAGTGATTTTGGAGCCCAAAAAAATAAATTCTGACACTGTTTCCACTGTTTCCCCATGTATTTCCCATGAAGTGATGGGACCCAATGCCATGATCTTCATTTTCTGAATGTTGAGCTTTAAGTCAACTTTTTCACTCTCCTCTTTCATTTTCATCAAGACGCTTTTTCATCAGGTTGCTATTCACTTTCTGCCCTAAGGGTGGTGTCATCTACATATCTGAGGTTATTGATATTTCTCCCTGCAATCTTGATTGGTGTGATCACTCATCTGGAGCCAGACATCCTGGAATGTGAAGTCAAGTGGGACTTAGAAAGCATCACTATGAACAAAGCTAGTGGAGGTGATGGAGTTCCAGTGGAGCTATTTCAAATCCTGATCGATGATGCTATGAAAGTGCTACACTTAATATGCCAGCAAATTTGGAAAACTCAGCAGTGGCCATAGGACTGGAAAAGGTCAGTTTTCATTCCAATCCCAAAGAAAGGCAATGCCAAAGAATGCTCAAACTACCACATATTTGCACTCAGCTCACATGCTAGTAAAGTAATGCTCAAAATTCTCCAAGATAGGCTTCAGCAATACGTGAACCATGAAATTCCTGATGTTCAAGCTGGATTTAGAAAAGGCAGAGGAACCAGAGATCAAATTGCCAACATATGCTGGATCATGGAAAAAGCAAGAGAGTTCCAGAAAAACATCTGTTTCTGCTTTATTGACTATGCCAAAGCCTTTGACTGTGTGGATCACAATAAACTGTGGAAAATTCTGAGAGAGATGGGAATACCAGATCACCTGACCTGCCTCTTGAGAAATCTGTATGCAGGCCAGGAAGCAGCAGTTAGAACTGGACATGGAACAACAGACTGGTTCCAAATAGGAAAAGTAGTATGTCTAGGCAGTATATTGTCACCCTGCTTATTTAACTTATATGCACAGTATATCATGAGAAATGCTGGACTGCAAGAAACACCAACAATTACCATATTTACAAATATTTCCAATGTAATTGAGCAGGTGATTGAACCTCAGCATGGTTCTAACTTATAAAATTATATAATGAACCATTATATTATTATCTTTGATTCAAATAAAGGCTAATATAATGTAAAGGAAGGGTACTGTTGCCAAAGCTTGGCCTCTTTTCACCAATGCCAAGTAGAAACTCAGAGACAAAATTTTGGGTGAAGTAAGAAAGAGTAACTTTTGTTACTTTGCCAGGCAAAAGGTGCCATAGTGAGCTAGTGCTCTGAAAACCTTTTGACCCATGGAGGTAGTGAGGAGTTTTATAGTGTTTAAGGAGCAGAGTGTGATCAGCTGGTGGAGGATTTTTGGATTGGCTGGCACCAAGATGAAGTTTCAAACATCAACAGCTTTCTGGTTTCAACCACTCTTAGGGTCGATGTTCTTGTGGTCAGCAGTTTTCAAATGGTGGTGGTCTACTTCCTATAAAAACAACTTAGCAATGTGTTTCAGGCTTTTTATATATATCTTTCAAGGAACTGGGAGTTTGGGAATTTTACTATGTGGCAGAATTATAGTCAAAATTGTTGCCCATTCCTCGCCCCAACAGCTATTCTTTGTCTCTACATCTTCACACTACCCAATCATTAATTCTTGAGTCAACGTTTTACTTGAAAAACAAGGACACAGGGGCTTATACATGGTGTCCATGCAGAAGCTAAATTCTGGAAGCAGAACATTAAGTACCAGAACATTACTGGTCTGGAAAGGTTTATGAGGAAGATGCTATTAGTAGAAGGCACACATTATGAAAGGTGGAGATATGCCCACCTTTGAGATTTTCTTTAAAAAAAAAAAAAGTTACCTTTGAAATGGTCCTTCTGAGAAAGTTGTTGCGAGTGTGGCTTGAAAAGATGCAATGCTGAAGCATAGGGAACTACCTACCACTCTCTGGATATAGTTGTTTATTTCTTTACTGGTTCTGCTATGAGGACTGCAAATATGCTTACATTATATTGAAAGATGTGTTCACTTCCTAACCTGCCTGAAAATGTCATGACTTTTGTTTTTTTAATGGCAAAGAAAATATGTGAATTGTTCCCTTGAGTCGTGTTTGCCTTTCTTTATATTTTTAATTCAAAAGGGCAGATCTCTCACCATTGGCATTTATTTTATTTATTTATTCATTTTTTACTTTACAATATTGTATTGGTTTTGCCATACATCAACATGCATCCGCCACAGGTGTACACATGTTCCCAATCCTGAACCCCCCTCCCACTTCCCTCCCCATGCCATTCCTCTGGGTCATCCCAGTGCACCAGCCCTAAGCATCCTGTATCCTGCATCAAACCTAGACTGGCGATTCATTTCTTATATGAATCCTCTCTCTTTATTCAGTTCATGATTTATTTTTCTCATGCCACATATCTTTTTGTTTTTCTGAATAATGTTTCATTCTGATTTTTTTTTTCTCCATGTTTTACTCATTCTCTTCTCCTTCAGCCCACTTATTGGTCCTCAGTTGTTCTCTAAGGTAAATCATCTGAAATCTAAAACTTCTTGGCAGCAGAGACAGCAATTTTAAAATCTACAAGAGCAGCACTTTAAATTTTACAGCCCCCCCTTCTTTCTGAGAACCTTAAATCTGATTACTGTCAGTTTTAGACGGCTAGCATTAAAGCAACTTGGAAGATTGCATTCATTAAGTACTTTTGATGAGAATGGAGTTTTCTTAAATCCATTTTCACAATGGATAACTTGAAATGCACTCAAACAGCAGAAAGTAAATATTATTCTCTAGGGGAAATAAATTATTTATGGTAGAAGAACATGTAAAAATATTGGAGCAAAACTGGCTTAAAAAAAAGGTGGAGGAAAGCATTGAGATGAGGGAAAGAGAGAGACAGAAAAGGATGAAATGTTCAGAATTCAAACTGCATCTAGAATAGTGTTTGATTCTGAGAAATTCTAATTCTCTGGGTTATAATCTTTCAGTCTATAGAACTAAGGAGTTACATTTGTTAATTAGCAAATTTTCCTTCAATTCAAGAAGTCTATAATTTAGAAACTACTTCTAACAAAACTTGTGTACATTCATTGTTTGGAATGATGAAATAGTTAACTCTCTTTTCTTACAGAAATGCATTATGTTAGTGTTAAAAATGAAATAAAAATTTAAATTAATGTTTAATACAGCAGATTCTCAGTTAACACGTACACATATTCAGGCATCCTTAAAAGTCCTCCAAGAATTCATTAAAGGAGAAAAGACAAAATAAAGAGAAAAGACAAATTATACTTCAATATACTATTATCTTTTGCAACAATACTGAATACGAAAGTGTCTAAAGAAAGTTTGGTTTATACTTAGGTGTTCATTGTTAAAAAAATTATTAAATGTTTGGAAAGTGCTTTTAGTTGAAAAAAAAGATGATGGTGGGATAATTCAAGCAGATAAATAATTCTAATTCCTTGGAACTAGGAAATGCCCAAATGTAAAAACACATTTAGTATGAAACTGATGTCAAATATTAATTTTATATACAATAATAATAATAAAATTAAAAATTTTTCAAAAAAAAGAAATGATGAACAACTTCTGATTTCTTTATATCACTTATACCATTTATAATTCAAAATATTTCATGTGAATTTGAACTCCAAAACAGTGATAAGTCTCACAGGAAATTCAAAAGTATTATTTTATACCCAAACTCCTTAGATCTACATTTCTCACTTAAGCAAACTGTCCTTAAGCTACTTAAACAGATACTCACTCAACTAGGATTATATTGTGCCTCTGTTTTAAAGTGTCATGTTTCCTGAGTTAAACTGTAGACATTATCTTTGAGATACAAATGTGACCTCTGAAATAAGGAACTTGCTTGATGCCATGCAACTAGAATATCATCAAAGGATGAATATGAACAGAAGCATCTTTCTTCCCCAGTGTCCAAACTCTTTACCACTGGGCTGCCCTGCCTCAGATGCATACATGGAAGAGATGAAGCTTCAATTGTTTTTTGCTCATATAACTCAATATCAAAGTATAGCCTGATTGTGGATAATTTTATTAAGCAGGGAAACCCATATGGCACAGTGGGCAAAGAATCCACTTGTAAACCAAGAGCTGTAGGAGGCATGAGTTCGATCCCTGGGTTGGAAAGATCCCCTGGAGGAGGAACTGGGAACCCACTCTAGTATTCTTTCCTGGAAAATCCCATGGATAGAGGAGCCTGGTAAGCTACCGCCCAAAGGGTCAGAAAGAGTTTTATATAAACTAAATATGATACTTCATTTCATGATGGAAACTCAAAAGCTCAGATAATATGGCAGGCATGCTAAGGATCATCTAAACCAGAAAAAAAAATAATAAGATTTGCCCTTTTCTTTTTTTCAGGTAAAGTTTAAAATAAACCAAATTTCAAGTAAAATGGAATAAAGCAGGATAAGTGGTACTCATATGGTCCAGTGTTTACCACATGGCTGAGACAACTCTCACTCCTAAAAATGACGTAGGAGGTGTATCCCTTGAGAAACAGAGAAAGCCAAAGGGTGATTTTGTTCTTCAACTTAGAACAGGAAGGAAATGGAGTGAGGGATTCATTATAAAAGAGAGGGGAGAAAAAAGGAGAGGAAAATAATAATTGATGGCAGATATTTCCCAGAGCATGCATTAACAGCCAGAATCCAGGCTTCTGTATAATATTTTTAGAGGACTACCACCAGGAAGAGAGAGAATAATGTGTGAGAACTGATGAGATAAATGGGGGCAAATTCTGAATTGTGGGCACTTGATGTGGGTGATCATGTTTGCTTAGTTAAAGCAATATCTTTCATTCTGTGAAACTGTCATGGCAACATATTGACTCATCCTTTATAAATGAAGAAAACTCTCTCTATGAATATTTAATATTTCTCTTAAAAAGTGCAAAATCCTTCTGATGTACATTGTTATGATTAAATCAAAAAGTAAAACCAACCAAAAAAAGGAACATCAAATTTCCCCTTGAGGATTGCTCTAAGAAATGTGAGGCTGTGAACTATCAAATAATAAATCTGCTGACTTAGGTGTCATTTTGTTTCCGTGATTATACTAAGAAGGTTAAGTAAGGTCTTCATTTTATTTGATAATTACCGGCAGTAGACATGACATAGTTATTAAAAAGTCAGAAAGGTTATGCATTAAATTTTATGATATCCTTATGGAATATTAAGAGTATTTTCACCTTATTTTTAAAGTTCATTTTTCTGGTATAAAAGGATTTAGAAATACACAGCTTAATCATATTTTAAATGACAAATAATTCATGTTCTATAACAGAATACAATCTTGTTCATTTTCCCTTGATCTAAGTATGAGAGTATTTATGTACCATAAATCAATGGCATGCTGTAAAGCAGTTAAGGTCTGAGCAACCTGAAATAAGTACACTTTCATCCTTGGTGCCTGCACTTCATGGCACAGTGGACCTATACAATGTCACCCGTGGATACTGACCTTCCCTAGAGGTCTAACAGAACTAGAACTCTGAAAACAATACTGTCTTCTGCCAAAGCCACAATCGATTGTCTGGGGAACAGACACAAGCCAGAGGTGATCGGCTATGGCCTGAGCATCATCATATCAAAGTTCTCTGGGGTTGTTGCTAGGAGAATATAGAAATTATAATAAGTACTACAAAAAAAATTGTTGGGGATTCTGTGTATAAAGCATATATGTAAGGCAAATGGTGTGATTGGTGGGTGAACAAAATGTTAAAGAGCTTTTCGGGGTTTGTGAAATCCCTTCTTATCCTGTATATTGAGATTGGAAACTATTGAAGGTACCTCTAAAACCATGCATCTTCTACATTCCATCTGTGTTTCCTTGCACTAAATCCATGTTGTCCCAACATGCCTCTTCCTTGTGGCCCTAAAAAATCTAACAAATTATACTGGAAAATGTTTAAAATGCTAAATTAGCAGCCAGAAGATTGACTGTATAACCTTTTTCTCTACAATTGAATAAGAAGATAACGAGGCAAATTATTAAAGCAAAGATCTTTGCCTCAATTTTCTTATCTATAAAATGGGAACAATAGTAACTGTATCCCTTCAGTTCAGTTCAGTTGCTCAGATGTGTCTGTCTCTTTGCAACCCCATGGATTGTAGCATGCTAGGCTTCAACTCCCTGAGCTTACTCAAACCCATGTCCATTGAGTCGGTAATGCCATCCAAACATCTCATCCTCTATCATCCCCTTCTTCGACCTTCAATCTTTCCCAGCATCATAGTCTTTTCCAATGAGTCAGTTCTTCACATCAGGTGGCCAAAGTATTGAAGTTTCAGCTTCAGCATCAGTCCTTCCAATGAATATTCAGGATTGATTTCCTTTAGGATGGACTGGCTAGATCTCCTTGCAGTCCAAGTGACTCTCAAGAGTCAATTCCAACACCACAGTTCAAAAGCATCAGTTCTTCGGCACTCAGCTTTCTTTATAGTCCAACTCTCACATCCATACCTGACTACTGGAAAAACCATAGCTTTGACTAGACAGACCTTTGTTGGCAAAGTAATGTCTCTGATTTTTAATATGCTGTCTAGGTTGGTCATATCTTTTCTTCCAAGGAGCAAGCATCTTTTAATTTCATGGCTGCAGTCACAATCTGCAATGATTTTGGAGCCCTCCCCAAAAATAATATCTCTCACTGTTTCCATTATTTCCCCATCTATTTGCCATGAAGTGATAGGACTGGATGCCAAGATCTTAGTTTTCTGAATGTTGAGTTTTAAGCCAACTTTCTCACTCTCCTCTTTCACTTTCATCAAGAGGCTTTTTAGTTCCTCTTCTCTTTCTACCATAAGGGTGGCATCATCTGCACATCTGAGGTTATTGATATTTCTCCAGGCAATCTTGATTCCAGCTTGTGCTTCATCCAGCCTGGCATTTCTCACAATGTAGTGCATCCCTTACCTACCTCATACATCTGATGCAAAAAGAATACTGTATGCAAAAGATTTTTATTGAATATATGATAAAGTTGTTAGCTAAACTCTTTTATGTACCTAAAAGGTTTAGTATTTCAAAGATAGAAAATCAAGATATCTTCTTTGTATAAAGAGAGGAGGGCAGGGAGTTATTTTGTTTTTTTATTTATAGTATGTGTAATTTGTTTACATGGCTATCTTTGCTTTTGAAACATAAGATGTACTATAAATTTTAAGGCAGAAAACGTTATTATAACTTTCTAAACAGCTACATTTTTTTAAGCAAAATGGTAAGAATCTTCACATAGAAATAGATTTTATGGTTTGGAATTAGGAACTCAAGAGCATAAATTATAAGTTTCATTAATAAATTTAGATTTTTGGTCATGTGTGCCCTGCAGCTTTTAAATAATAGCATCCTATTACCTCACAGGGAAATAATCTCTAAGATTGGGAAGACCTTGACCCAAATTTTATATGAGGTTGGCCAAAAATTTGGGGTTGGGTTTTTAATTTTACAGAAAAATCTGAACAAACTTTTTGGCCAACCCAATATTATGCCCACCAAATGTGGCATAAAAAGTTTATGGATTGGCCAAGAAGGTTGTTCATATTTTTCTGTAAAATTAAAAACCCAACCAAAAATTTTTGGCCAACCTAATATAAAATTTGGGTCAAGGTCTTCCCAATCTTAGAAGTTCTAGAGCTACTGGAACATGTAGGACAGTTACTGTACTATAAATCATTCATATGTTAATTGAGAAACCATTATTAATATGTTAATAAAAATAGCTTATTTAGAACAAAGTTGTGATTTAAATGCATGCAGTGTAGGGTAGATAATAAGACTAAACACTTTTTGTGTGAAAGAATCTTCTAAATGCTTTGCATGTATTAACTCAATCTTCATTGCTACCCTGGAAATAATGTATTAGGTCCTTGTTGTGGCTCTAACAAATGACCATGTTCTTAAATGCTTAAAACCACACAAATTTATTCTCTGTGGTTCTAGAGAGATAAATTTTAAGTGAGTTATATGAGATTAAAATCAAGATGTCAGCAAGGCCAGCTCCTTCTGGAGGCTTTAAAAGAGAATTCCTTCCTTGTTTCTCCCAACTTCTATAGGGCACTGGTATTCCTTGGCTTCTGGCTGCAACACTCCGATATCCGTCTCTAGTGTCACATCACTCTTCCCTCTTTTCTAGTCAAATCTCCCTCTTCTAAGAATGCTTGCAATTCTATTGTGCATGCGAGCTCTGTCATTTCAGTCATGTCTGACCTGCAGTCCACTGGACTATTTAGCCCTTCAGGATCCTCTGTCCATGGGATTTCCCAGACAAGAACACTGGAGTGGGCTGCCATCTCCTTCTCTGGGGGAATTTCCCAACTCAGGAATTGAACCCAAGTCCCTTATATCTCCTGCATTAGCAGGCATGTTCTTTATTACTGAGCCACGATGAAAGCTCAAAAGTAATTGCATTGAACCCACCCAAATAATCCAGTATAATCTCTCATCTTGAGATTCTTAATCACATCCCCAAAGTTTATTTTGCCATTAAAGTTACATATTCTCAAGTCATGGGGACCAGATGTCAATCTATTTGGGGGAATATTTTTCTGTTGACTATAGATAACTATATGAATAAATGAGAAAACTTATGTTTAGAAAGAAATAAAAACAATTTATAGAAGACTATTCAGCTAGGGAGATGGTACAGCCTGAAATCAAATACAGTGAAGTCTCAAGCTCTTAACCACTTTGCCATTCTGCCTATGTGCTAACTGAAAGGGAATAAAGCCCTAAATGTGAATCCCTGGCTGACCTATTGTGACCTCATACTTAGAAAGGGACTCCATGTCACAGTACTGGGTCCAGCTTGAAACGGGCTCTCTGAGAGTGGACGAGTTAGATTATATTTTCTCTTTGTCCTCATTAATGTGTACATCAATAGTCCCAGACTCTTTTTGTGACTCACATATCTCCCAAATTTATGGGTCCTTAATAATATGGAGCAACCACGCCAGACTTCTTGTGATGCTTTTACTATAGAGAGGCTATTTTTGTGCCCCTGTAATGGCAAATCTGCATGTTCTCTGTTCTCCATAGTGGTGTTTATCCATCTTTGTGTGTGCCCAATCACATGGGGATTTAGTACAAAAGTGACTACTGGACCCACAGCAGAGCTGTGTAATCAGCATGTCCCAATGTGGAGCCCAGCTAGGGAGGTTAGGACAAGCTTTTCTGATTATTTTGACATACACCTAATTATGAACATCACCCTAGAATTATGTCTTGATTGATCATCAAAAAGCATTTGTTCACCATTTTGTTTTCCAAAGGACATTGGCCAACATTTTGAGACATTTTTTGTTGTCACAGTTGAGATGGTGCTACTGTTATCTACTGGGTGGAGGCCAGAGGTGTCACAAAACAACCTACAGTGCACTGAACAGACCCCACAACAAATAATTATCCAGTCCCAAAGAAATCTGTCCTAAAAGGATGTGCGATGAGGAAATCATTTTTATAACCTCAGTTCAATCTTTCTATATTCCAATATGTTTCCTTCATATCAAAAACTGCATTCAGCTTTGACTTTGAAGTTGAAAAAAAGGAAAAAACAGGATAAAGGTTGAGAAACTTTCTACACATATTGTACAGGGTTGGGAGATAGTGTAATTTGTATGTGAATATTTTAAATATATTTTATAAAGAGTAACCCAATATTCT
>SJYA01000097.1:1802600-1824426 GCA_006410615.1 Neotragus moschatus | reverse complement strand
AGAGTTGGACTATAAAGAAAGCTGAGTGCCAAAGAATTGATGCTTTTGAACTGTGGTTTTGGAGAAGACTCTTGACAGTCCCTTGTACTGCAAGGAGATCCAACCAGTCCATCAGAAAAATGTAAAACTCGATAAAATTGTATAAAGTAGGTTTTGTAGAAACTGTGTGTGTTTAGTCACTCAGTTGTGTTTTTTTGTTTTCTTTACAATATTGTATTGGTATGGGGAGGGAGGTGGGATGGGGGTTCAGGATTGAGAACACTCAATTGTGAAAAAAAAAAAAAAGAAATCGATCCTGGATGTTCATTGGAAGGACTGATTTTGAAGCTGAAACTCCAATATTTTGGCCACCTGATGCGAAGAGCTGACTCTTTGGAAAAGACCCTGATGTTGGGAAAATTTGAAGGCAGGAGGAAAAGGGGATGGCAGAGGATTAGAGGATTAGATGGCATCACAGACTCAATTGACATGAGTTTGGTGATGGACAGGGAGGCCTGGCATGCTGTGGTTCATGGGGTGGCAAAGAGTCGGACATGACTGAGCAGCTGAAATGAACTGAACTGAACTGATTGATATTTCTCTTGCCAATCTTAATTCCAGCTTGTGTTTCATCCAGTCCAGCATGTCTCATGGTGTAATCTGCATATAAGNCTAGTCAAGGCTATGGTTTTTCCAGTAGTCATGTATGGATGTGAGAGTTGGACTATAAAGAAAGCTGAGTGCCAAAGAATTGATGCTTTTGAACTGTGGTTTTGGAGAAGACTCTTGACAGTCCCTTGTACTGCAAGGAGATCCAACCAGTCCATCAGAAAAATGTAAAACTCGATAAAATTGTATAAAGTAGGTTTTGTAGAAACTGTGTGTGTTTAGTCACTCAGTTGTGTTTTTTTGTTTTCTTTACAATATTGTATTGGTATGGGGAGGGAGGTGGGATGGGGGTTCAGGATTGAGAACACTCAATTGTGAAAAAAAAAAAAAAAAAGAAATCGATCGTGGACGTTCATTGGAAGGACTGATTTTGAAGCTGAAACTCCAATATTTTGGTCACCTGATGCGAAGAGCTGACTCTTTGGAAAAGACCCTGATGTTGGGAAAATTTGAAGGCAGGAGGAAAAGGGGATGGCAGAGGATTACAGGATTAGATGGCATCACAGACTCAATTGACATGAGTTTGGTGATGGACAGGGAGGCCTGGCATGCTGTGGTTCATGGGGTGGCAAAGAGTCGGACATGACTGAGCAGCTGAAATGAACTGAACTGAACTGATTGATATTTCTCTTGCCAATCTTAATTCCAGTTTGTGTTTCATCCAGTCCAGCATTTCTCATGGTGTAATCTGCATATAAGTTAAATAAGCAGGGTGACAATATACAGCCTTGACATACTCCTTTCCTGATTTGGAACCAGTCTGTTGTTCCATGTCCAATTCTAACTGTTGCCATTTGACTTGCATTCAGATTTCTCAGGAGACAGGTAAGGTGGTCTGATATTTCCATCTCTTGAACAATTTTCCATAGTTGTTGTGATGCATATCGTCAAAGGCTTTGGCATAGTCAATAAAGCAGAAATAGATGCTTCTCTGGAACTCTCTTGCTTTTTCAATGATCCAACAGATGTTGGTAATTTAACCTCTGGTTCTTCTGTCTTTTCTAATCCAACTTGAACATCTGGAATTTCACGTTTCTCATACTGTTGAAGCCTGACTTAAATTCTTATATCTATACACAACAAAAGTTTCTTGTTTACATAGTGCCATCTGTTTTATGGAAAATAATTTTTATTGAGAACTTTCTATATATTCAAGCAATGTGTTTACCATTTTATATGAAATATTCCTCAACTCACACATATTTGTTATACAACAATCTAAAGGAAGACAAAAATTTTTGTTGTTGTTGTTCTAAAAAATACTGCACATGTTCTTGCTTCTAAGAGCGTGTGTGTGTGTGTGTGTGTGTGTGTGCTCAATCATGTCTGACTCCCTGCAACTGCATGGACTTTGTAGCTCATCAGGCTCCTCTGTCCATGAAATTTTCCAGGCAAGAATGCTGGAGTGGGTAGCTATTTCCTTTTCCAGCCTTCTAAGAGGTGGGAGGACAAACCATAACAGTGAGAAAATAAATCCCTGAGCTACTGACTCTCTGGTGATAAGAGGAAGACAATATGATTTTATATACTTTGCCAGTTATACAGTTAAAAGTGGAGAACCTCTGTAATGATTATTTTTATTTTGAACAGCAGGCAGTTTAATAAAAAGAGTTAGTCTGTTAATTAAATCATGCCACAAAAATTGTATCATTGATTTACAGAATTTGGGACACTGGAATACAATAGCCAATAGAACAGAAAAATTCCATGCTTTCTGAGTGTTAACGTTCTGGTGGGAAAAAAAAAAAAAAAAGGATTCTTTTTGGAACAGAAAGAAACAAGTCAAATCAGATTCCAGGAATCTTTGGAAACCCTAGGAAGGGCTTTGGACTTCAGACTGAATGTGGCTTAGACTGACTGAGATGATTTCTTCCAAATTATGAAGGTCTGGATTGCATGCAGGTCTGAGGTTAGGTTTGAAGTGCCCATATGCTACAAATGAGGAAAGAGATTTGGTGATTTTGGACTAAGACATTTGTCCATAAACACATAATTATTCAGTTTTACATGAAAAAATGCAATTCAATTTGCCTGCTCTCACAAACCAGGATTCTAATCACCTTTTTGTACTATATTTAGATGCAGTGAGAACATTGGAAATTAAACTGATTCCCTCAGCAGTATTCTGCTTATCAAATGGTGGACTAGTCTTAAGAAAACTTAGTGTGGTCTATAATTAGAAGTGTCATGTTAATTGAATAATACTTTTCATTGTGGGTTTCACTTACATGTTACTATCTCCTTACATGATCTTATTCATCTATTATGTTTCAATAAAAGAAAACCAAATGAAAAATTTGCAAAAGTAATTATAATGCCTAGAATTAAGTAGCATCTAGAAAATTTCAGACCTCATTGTAAAAATTGCATATATATTCTTACAAATTGTCATAGAAACCCTGCATGGCAGTATTACTAGTTTTTGTTTTCTTTTTTCCCAAATCAGAGATAACTTGTATTTTCTCCAAATTTCCACATGTAGTAGCAGAATTAAGGTCCAAGTCTACTAATAATCGGGCTTCCCTTGTGGCTCAGCTGGTAAAGAATCCACCTGCAATGCAGAAGACCTGGGTTCAATCCCAGGGTTGGGAAGATGCCCTGAAGAAGGGAAAGGCTACTCACTCCAGTATTCTGTCCTGGAAAATTCCATGAAATGCATAGACCATGGAGCCGCAAAGAGTAGGACATGACTGAATGACTTTCAATAGTTTTATAGATTGTGAAAGATAGAAACAGAAAGTTTTGGATTTTGAAATAGAAGTACTTTATAAAACTTTGTATATTTTGGACACTGTCACTATCCTCACATCTGAGGGCTCCAAAAAAACAACAATAACATAGAATACTGTCATTAAAATTAACGAAAGAAAATGAATATTCAAGAGCATTTAAATACCAATCTTTTACATTTTTAAGATTATATTGTTTATTCCTTGAAGCCATCAAAGCTTAAATCTGCACCGAGTCTTTTGGGCCTGGCGTGCTGTGATTCAGTTCAGTTCAGTTCAGTGACTCAGTTGTGTCTGACTCCTTGCGACCCCATGAATCGCAGCACCCAGGCCTCCCTGTCCATCACCAACTCCCGGAGTTCACTCAGACTCACATCCATCGAGTCAGTGATGCCATCGAGCCATCTCATCCTCTGTCATCCCCTTCTTCTGCCCCCAATCCCTCCCAGCATCAGAGTCTTTTCCAATGAGTCAACTCTTCGCATGAGGTGGCCAAAGTACTGGAGTTTCAGCTTTAGCATCATTCCTTCCAAAGAAATCCCAGGGCTGATCTCCTTCAGAATGGACTGGTTGGATCTCCTTGCAGCCCAAGGGACTCTCAATAGTCTTCTCCAACACCACAGTTCAAAGGCATCAATTCTCCAGTGCTCAGCCTTCTTCACAGTCCAACTTTAACATCCATACATGACTACTGGAAAAACCGTAGCCTTGACTAGACGGACCTCAGTCGGCAAAGTGGAGAAGGCAATGGCACCCCACTCCGTGTTCTTGCCTAGAGAATCCCAGGGACTGGGGAGCCTGACGGGCTGCCGTCTATGGGGTCACACAGAGTAGGACATGACTGAAGTGACTTAGCAGCAGCAGCAGCAGCAGTCGGCAAAGTAATGTCTCGTCTGTTANTACCCGTGGCGGATTCATGTCAGTGTATGGCAAAATCAATACAGTATTGTGAAGTAAAATAAATAAATAAATAAAATTAAATTTAAAAATAAAATAAAATATAAAAAATAAAGCAATTATACTCCAATTAAAAAAAATTGTGTTCCCATTGAGGAAGAAAGAGAGAGGGAGTAATATAAATAGAAATATTCCTTCCAAAGTATTGAAATAAAACAAGACTGAGTACAGAAAAAGAGTCAGGCAAAATAAGGTGTCAAAATCTATAACGAAATATCAAAATTGTAGAAGGAGTTACTAAAAACATGTTAGCTGCAAGTTAGAAGTTGTTGTTACTTTTGTTATTGGTATATGAGAGAATTAAATACAGTAGCACTCAAATAATAGCAGGATAATTAAAGTTATGTCAGATTCCCTATTATAAACCCTGTCTTTCATGCTCAGTCATATAACTTAGCCCAAGGATGAAATTTAGGGTACAACTGAAGACTAAGAAATCTTAGTATCTAAGCAAGATATCTTGGATAAAAAGGTATACATTCACTATGTAGAAATGTGTCTACATACCTATATGTGTGTATTTCTCTCTTTGTGTATGTGTTTATAAATATTCTAAAAGATAAAGAAAAATAATTAGCTTTACCTTATAGTTTTCAAAAGTTAACTTGCTGTGAAAACTTCAAGAAGTTTGCCCAATTAGTAGTCATGCATTTGTCTATGAGCTATTGATTCCAGGTTTTGGTCTTTTACCAGAAGCCTTTTGCGTGAGTTTGTGTGTGTGCATGTATGTGTGACATCATTTCTTTTAAAAATTAAGTTCATTTATATTTATATAAGTCCATTTTGCAGTTTACAGTCATGCTTTATCTGGTCTTCCAGTTATCTTTTATTGTCTCTCACTTTCCCACCAACTCTGAAGGGTGTTTTTGAGCTTAAACATTAAATTGTCAGTGTTGTTTTATACTGTAAATGTGTAGACAATGTGCTAATCATTCCCAAAATCTGACAGACCTTTGACAGACCTTGAATGGACACATTCTATGAGTCCTGTTTATATGTAATCCATAAAAGCCTCTTATCTTAATCCCAAATTCATTTTCATGTTTCTACTTTTCATTGATTTTCATTTTGCAGATTAAAAACACAAGAAATGTCTGGGACATAAAAATTATAAACTTTGTGGTAAAAATCGATACGGGCAAGTAAGAAAAAGAACGATCACCATGCTAAGTATTTTTTTCCTGAGTACTTTCATGCTTGTCTTATGTCGCAGCCCCTCCAAGATGGTGTTTAAGAAGAGTGAGACATTTTTCTATACAACATTCTTGGAGAAATCATGTGTTTTGCAAAGCTAAGCTTCTTGATTATGTTGAAATTCAAGTACAAGCTACATATAATTCCCAGATGAGCATATTTATGCATACCATCCATTATAAACTTCTTTACAATATTAAATAAAAGACATTTCTAGTCATCCTGGTAAGAATTAAAAATATAGATGCCACCATGCTATTGATTATTGTTCTACATGGTTACACTTTAATATGCACAGTAATGAAAAATAAATATTCTAAGAATCCTTCAATGATACACACCATTCTTCTGAAAATGCTAAGATACATTTTACATAAACTTCATACCCTATTATCCACTATTAAATATAATTCTCTATCATACTATATATTTAGGACTTCTCTGTGGAGTAGTCTCAGGCTTTTTACATGTATTGGAGTAGTAACAAGATTTCTATAATACAGAATGCATCTCACTATTATTAATAATAATAGCCTCTACTACAAATCACATCACTGTGTGAACATTTAGGACGTGCTGTCTCTAATTCACAGAAGAGTCCTGCTTGCTAAACTACCTCAATAATTTCAATCATGATACTATTGTTGAAAATCTGTCAATATGCAAGCCTGGGTGCCTGGTGTGGGAGAATCTAAGTGATAGTAAAACCACTTAAGATCTCTCTGACCTCAAAGAGCCTGTCCTGTAACTAAGGATATTGATTGCAAATGAAAAGAATGTCTATCAATTCAAGGCTTGTCTTATTATGATGTCTTAAACATTTTAGTAGCCTCTTAGCTAATCATTTCTCCCTGGGTCAGGCAGATGCCCTGGAGAAGGGAACGGCAACTCACTCCAGTATTCATGCCTGGTAAATCTCAAGGACAGAGGAGCCTGGCCAGCTACAGTCCTGGGGTCACAAGGGTTGGACACAACTGAGCAAATGGGTATGCATGCACAGCTAATCATTTCACTTTTATTAGGCAGAAAAATGCAGTTTACATAATGTTTTTGTATATGTGTAGAAAATTTTACATAAACTTAAAATAATTATTTTTATTAATTTGAATAGAATCAATATGTGGAACTATATTAACCTAAATGAAGATGCAATCAAACAACATCAAAGTTTAAAATTTCCATGTAAACCTCTTAGAGAAAACAAGGTGCTAGCATTCTGAGTCTGAAATTAGGGTCCCTAAGATGAAGAATCACTATTGGGAAAGAGTCATTTCTAAATACAACCAACCTTATTTCCAGTCAGAAAATAATAACTATTTCCAAGCTACATTGGGCTGAATTTCCTGCTAACAAATGTGATAATATAGAACTCTATGAAAATTAATGTTCCACTGAGAGCTCCAAAATGATCTTCTCAAAAAATAATATTGGTGCATTAAAATAAAGAATTACACATTAAGTTTCAAGCTAAAACTCATAGCATTAATGCAGAAATAGGCTGTGATGTATCTTCCTTATTTTTTAAAACAATTTTTCAACTGTTGGAAGATGTTTGGACCAAGGTTAAGAACATAGTGAATCTCATTTATCAGAAATTTTCAAAGGTATTTCAAGCAGCTGAAACGTAGTTTTATTTTGTTATCATTTTAAAGAATTTCAGAAATAGTGCTTAACTCCCATTATTGATATAAGGCAACCATTTTCACTGCTATTCATTATTTCATACATATTCTTGATTTGAGCATGCATGTCATTATACACTCAGTTTGATTGCGCATTTTTTCTACATCTTCTTTCCTTTTATTGAAGAAAAAAGCTCTTAGAAAATGGCAGTCTCTATCAATGGGCACAACAAATCAATAGGACTATATCAGTGGAAAGCAGGCAAGATAAAAATAAAGATGCACTGGTTTCTTAATTTGGTTAAGAACACACAATGTCAGTAGCTTACCTTTCTTCCTCTAGACTCTTGTTTTATTTTTTTTTTCTTTTGCTTTTATTTCTACTTTAAAGACTATTAGATTTTGTTTGGAATGTTCTTTGCAGTTTGGAAATGAGCCAGAGAGATGCAAGCTCTGAAAAAAATTCTTTTCACACTGCTCACCACCCCACTTTCAACTTACATATGTAAACTTCTATACTGGTGATTCTTACCCTTTAGGATGTTCTCTAAGAAGAAAAGTAAAATGTACCCCTACATTTATAGAAGCACTATTCACGATAGCCAACACAAGACATGGAAACAACACAAAAGTCCATCGACAGGTGGACGGATAAAAAAGATATAGTACATTACACAGTGGAATACTACTTGGCTATAAAATGAATGGAATAATATTATCTACAGCAACATGGATAGACTTTGAGATTATCATACTAAGTCAAAGAAATTAGAAAGAGAAAGAAATATGCAGTATAATAATCACTATCACTTATTCGTGGAATCTAAAATATAGTGCAAATGAACTTATCTATGAAAAAGAGATAAACTCATAGAGAACAGGTTTCTCATTGCCAAAGGGGAGGTATGTTGGGGAAGAATGAATTTAGAGTTTGGAACTAACAGATGCAAACTACTATATATAATTATTTTATCATGTATAAAACAGATAAGGTCCTACTGCAGGTAAGGTATTCTGTACAGCACAGGAAACAATTCAAATATCCTCTGATAATAATGAAAAAGAATATGAAAAAGAATGTGCAACATTGTAAGTCAACTATACCCCATAACATACATTTTGAAAAAAAAGAAAATTATAAAATAGTGAATGCCTCATGTTAAAGACACCAGTTCTAGCTATTATACAAGTAGCCACAAGAGAAGTAGGCAGAGGACCAGTTGTGCTGGTACATAACTTGCAGCATAGCAAGCTACTGAGATGTGGCACAGTTTCTGCAGAAGGAATGGTGTTTATTTTCCATGTATTAGCTTGGCTGTGCTCAGTGACCAATGACTATTCTAATTAATTGATGTCCCAATATGTCTGGTTGATGCCCATCCATACAAGTAACTAAATATTTTTAATATCACCCCTCCTCTGCTGAGTGACTTGTGGGCAAACTAATCCTTTCTCAGCTTCGAAGAGAAACAAAAAAATGTAAGCAGTATAGTCTCCCAAGTTCCTTTCAGCCTTTAGAGTAGATCATTTGGGGTCAGTAGTACACATGATAGGGCTTCCATGATCTCTCAGTTGGTAAAGAATCTGCCTGCAATGCGGGAGACCTGGGTTTGATACCTGAGTTGGGAAGATTCCCTGGAGGAGGGCATGGCAACCCACTCCAGTATTCTTGCCTGGAGAATCCCCATGGACAGAGGAGTCACAAAGAGTCAGACACGACTAAGCAACTGAGCACAGCACAGCACAGCACATATACATGCTAAATAGAAGTCAAGATGAAGAGTGAAAATGCCAGAGAATGAGATTCCCAGAAAATCACAAGTCAGCCACTGGGTTAGAAGATACAGTATCTTCTGCAATTTAAATGGAAATTGAGAGCAGACACTACAGTCTTAAAGAGATGAGTTTCTGTATTAGACAGCTTGGGACTATGTAGAGATAGGAGCCAGCTGGTTTTGTAAAATCAATTCTGTAGAGTATGAAAACTAATGTTAAATACTTTCCTCTTTTACAAGCTTGCTCCAGGTTTCTTGAAAAGAACTGCAGAGCTAGGAATTTGAAAATGTTAAGTCTACATTTTTGTTTGTCATTTATTAGTCGTTTTTAGTAAAAAGGTGGAAATTGAGTCCAGCTGTTGAATATAAAAACACTTCAGTGGTGTAAGCAGACTATGCAAATATTACTAATTTATTATTTTATCATAGGCTATCATTCTGTGGTTCATAAATACATGGGATACAGCATCTACTACATCCCAGGTGTTTTATTACCTCTTGGGAGCACAAATAAACTACTCATACTCAGATCTTTTTCTCAGAGACTGCTTCTAGGAAAACCTAGTTTAAATTATTGTGTGAGTGTGTGCATATGTGCATACACATATACATATACATGTGCACATGTTAACATGTTGGGGAAGGTTATGAGATGACATAATAGGGCATTCCAGGCAGTTGGAACATTATATATGGAAGCATGAAATTGGAAAATAAAGAGAATTCTAGCAAGACCTAATAATTTGCCGAATGGTTAGACGATGCAGCATACATAGAGAGTGGTAAGAGGATATCTTCTGGTTGATGCTTGAAACAAGAAAATAAACAGCTTTTTGCTGTTCAGTTGTTCAGTCATGTCTGACTCTTTGTGACCCTGTGGACTGCAGCACATCAGGTTTCCCTGTCCTTCACAATCTCTTGGAGTTTTTTCAAATTCATCTGTTGAATCAGTGATGCCAGCCAATCGTCTCATCCTCTGCCATCCCCTTCTCCTCCTGCCTTTAGTCTTTGCCAGCATCAGGGTTTTTTTCAATAAATTGACGCTTTGCACCAAATAGCCTTCTATGGCCTGTTTAAAAGATCTTGTAATTTTCATGAAGGCCGTTCAGTACATTTCAGTACAGTCGCTCAGTCGTGTCTGACTCTTTGCGACCCCATGAATCGCAGCATGCTGGGCCTCCCTGTCCATCACCATCTCCCAGAGTTCACTCAGACTGACATCCATCGAGTCAGTGATGCCATCCAGCCATATCATTCTCTGACGTCCCCTTCTCCTCCTGCCCCCAATCCCTCCCAGCATCAGAGTCTTTTCCAATGAGTCAACTCCTTGCATGAGATGGCCAAAGTACTGGAGTTTCAGCTTTAGCATCATTCCTTCCAAAGAACACCCAGGACTGANCGCAGCATGCTGGGCCTCCCTGTCCATCACCATCTCCCAGAGTTCACTCAGACTCACATCCATCGAGTCAGTGATGCCATCCAGCCATATCATTCTCTGACGTCCCCTTCTCCTCCTGCCCCCAATCCCTCCCAGCATCAGAGTCTTTTCCAATGAGTCAACTCCTTGCATGAGATGGCCAAAATACTGGAGTTTCAGCTTTAGCATCATTCCTTCCAAAGAACACCCAGGGCTGATCTCCTTTAGAATGAACTGGTTGGATCTCCTTGCAGTCCAAGGGACTGTCAAGAATCTTCTCCAACACCACAGTTCAAAAGCATCAATTCTTCAACACTCAGCTTTCTTCATAGTCCAACTCTCATAGCAACACACTGATAAAAGGATATTCCTATCAGAGGCATTCTCTTGCATACACATGTTTTGTTTAAAGAAGTTTTGCATATTATTTTTTAAAAATAGAGAAGTCTAAATATACTAATGAGTAGATGATAAAGGGGCAAGATATAGGTAACAGTTATGAAGCTGCTTAAAACTGATTTATTTTATTTGATCAACATATTTTGATTTTCAATAGTAGAACAAAACAAGAAATGGGACATCTGCTCTTCCATCATGTTCACAATAGAATAAAAAGGTTTCCACAGCCTTGTATATGAGTACACTGAGCCTTTATTCTGCTTAATCTGGTCTCCTCCCTGATTTTTTTCTGTTAAGTAAGTTCTTGTATTCTAAACTTTATGATTATTGTTTGAGGCTTCCTTTTTTGTATTTTCTGTCTCTTTATTGAAATTCTCAGTTTTTAATGCATTGTTCTCTTGACCTCTGTGGACATCCTCATAAATTTTATTTTTCATTCTTCAGTGAGTAAATCATTTATCTCTATTTCATTAGGGTATGTTTCTAATTAGTTATATTGTTGGGTTTTTTTTATTATTATTCATGTCCCCTTGTTTATTCTCCTTGACATTCTGTGATGGTTTCTGTGCATTACAGAAAGGAGTCACCTCTTGTAGTATTGACAAAGTAGTCTTGTGCAGGAGACAAATCTCATCAATCCATCTGGCTGGAGCTCATGGTTGCCTCTCAAACCTTTACATTTATGACTGTCCATCTCACCATCTTTGCTCTTAGCTCAGTGTATGCCAAGATGCATCAATGTCCCAAAAGCTCCGACAATACTTATACACCTGGTGCTCAGGATCTCAGCAGATTACTAACTGCTTTCTCCTTCAGCTTCCTAATGTGGGTTAGTTGGAAGCCCAACCTTCAGACAGCACCGAGGAAAACCAGAACATGAGATGGCCAATGTAGTCCCTATCAGGAAGAAACTGGAACTGGGTGTTTGCTTACTCATCGTGTGCTACACCAGGGGAATAGTTTCTGGAAATGCAGTAATCTAATATAATAGTCTCTATTTTGTGTGATCCTTAGAAACTAGTGGTTACTGAGCCCCTTCAGCACCCAGAGCTAGGTGATTTGAGAGCCAGTCCCTCTGGTGACAGCCACAAGAGGATACTATATATGTGGACAAGCTTCTCCGAGAAAGAGGCTGGAGACTTGACTTTGCTGTTGGAGAAGTCAGGAGGGAGATAGCAAAGAAGAGACCCATCAGTTTCTTCTAGCTCTTAGGAAAGTCCCTTTCAAATTCCCCATACAGCTGATTAGAAACTTGAAAGCTTGACAGCAGCTAGGAAAGACTCACTCCAGTACTCTTGCCTGTAAAATCCCATGGACAGAGGAGCCTGGTAGGCTGCAGTCCATGGGGTTGCGAAGGGTCGGACACAACTGAATGACTTCATTTTCACTTTCATGCATTGGAGAAGGAAATGGCAACTCACTCCAGTGTTCTTACCTGGAGAATACGAGGGAAGGGGAGCCTGGTGGGCTGCCATCTATGGGGTCGCACAGAGTTGGATATGACTGACGCGATTTAGCAGCTGCAGCAAGAAAGAAAGCANCTGAATGACTTCATTTTCACTTTCATGCATTGGAGAAGGAAATGGCAACTCACTCCAGTGTTCTTACCTGGAGAATACGAGGGAAGGGGAGCCTGGTGGGCTGCCATCTATGGGGTCGCACAGAGTTGGATATGACTGACGCGATTTAGCAGCTGCAGCAAGAAAGAAAGCAGTCATCTTTGTTCCAGAGAGAAACTGAGCGATAGGCATTTTCGCCTGTGCCCTCTACACTGAACTCAGGTGTGTAGCTGCAGGAATTGTTCCTGCACTCATGTAGAACTACTTCTTTGCTTACTCTTGCTCTGCTTGATTGGTGAACGCAAGCCTTATTGCCTATCAGAGATGGGTAGTTTGGGCACCTATCCTGCAGGAGGGAAGCTGCAAATGTTGTGGGATTAGATGGACAAGTCCTTCTAGCATGACACTGGTGGTTTGGTCTTACTGTGAAAGCAAGCAAGAGGGAAGATGTGAGAAAGTGCCTGTTGGCTCTTTGGGGCTTCGTGTGTGTGTGTGTGTGTGTGTGTGTGTATTAGTTGCTTAGTCATATCTGACTCTTTGCAACCCGCACAGACTGTAGCCCGCCAGGCTTCTCTGTCCATGGAATTCTCCGGGCAAGAATACTGGAGTGGGTTGCCATTCCTTTCTCCAAAGGAACTTCCCAATCCTAAGGATCTAGCCCTGATCTCCTGCATCACAGCCAGATTCTTGATCTTTTGAGTTACAGGGAAAATTCCAAACCACCCATCTCTGATAGGTATCCCTCCCCACTGTAAGACACTGCCCAGAGTGGGCACTATGGAGAGAGTGTGTCTCAGCCATTCCTACGTGCTTCCATGTGAGTGTTTTCTCAGTTGCTCACTGTGTGGGAGGCAGTCAGATATAGCTGCCGAATTTCTCTCAGAGGGAATTGCTCCAGATTTAGCCCTATTCTGTGTGTTCACTGGAGGAGAGAAGCTCAGGAGACTCTCATGTCACCATCTTGTCACGTGATCACCCTTCTTTCCTCTTTCTTTAAATGCAGTTTGAAAAATGTGGAATACCCCTCCTTTGTTTAGGCAGATTTTCCAAAGAAATATGCAAAAGAAGGGAAGAAAACTTTATGCCTATTTTTGAAGCCCAGTGCTTTATGAATTCTTGTAACTATAGTCTTACAGTCTGTAACCTAATTACTGCCCATAGCTCTCTATTGCATTATTGAAATAGGTTCATTTCAATTATATATCCACCTCATTTGCTGCAGCCATGGGTCAGCCTCTGTCTTACCCATTTCACTACTTTCCCACCAAACTATGAAGTATACTAACCACTTTTTTAAAATTTTGCGAATATTCTGACTTTTCTAAAGAAACCAAGGAAGAACATTCTCCAGTTCAGATCAGCTACACTACATTGTAAACAATTGCTCATCTTCTTTGAATTACAGCTCATCAAAGAATATTGGACATTCTTGGTGTAAAATGTCTGGCCAAAACTCAGATATCTATTTAGTTCTGAAAAATTACTGGGACAGAGCTGGCACTTAAATTTTCTTGGGTAATTCCATTATATCATTAAGATATTCCTGGGCTGAGATTCTTTTTTTCTTAAATGAGGCAGTAAGCAAAAATCTTAGTGTACCATGTAAAAATGAATTAAATTTAACATGGCCCTTTGAATCCATCTTGAATATTGTATCCATTTATAAATGGATTACTGAGCTTATGAGAGTGTAAGAAATGGCCTCCCAGGCATTCAGACATAGAACCAAGAATAAAGCTCAGAAATACTGGGCTTTATACTCAGAAATATCATACTCAGAAATATCATAAAAATACATATTTTGTAAAGATTTACTGGAAGCAATTATTTTGAAGATTTTGAATAAGATATTCAGAATTGCTCTTGGAAGTTAAGTTGAACCCATATTTTTGGTAAGTTTAAAATTAAGATGTTACAGATACGTTATTACCTGCATTTTTTTTTTTTCTCCATAGTCTCTATCTCACCCTTAAAATTCTGAATCTGACATTCCTGGAGGGAAAACACATTAAAATCCCAAAGCAGCAAGGAGACAGAAAAAAAAGCCTACTTTCACCACAGTACTAATAGACCAGGCACTCTGCTTGTCTGCCCTTCTGATACATTCCATGCCCAAATTCCCGGTTCATAATATCTTCATTCTAAAACACTTGATACTTTTACAATTCACTTCCCACTCTTTTCTTAATTATCTGGCCGCAAAAATGTGGTCAAGCACTGAATGTGGCTTTAAGAGAAGCATGCATTGCACATACATACAGCCCAACACCTTTAGGCAAAATAAACAACATTTAGAGTAATTATGCTACTCTGTCAGGTTGTAAAAATGAAATGAAAACCTCTGTTGGTTTTGTATCCTTTCTCACAGCTGTTCCAGCGTGATTAGCAATTCATTCAGATTTAAGGACCAATATTATTTATATCACTGGAAAAGATACTAAATGTTAGAGATAGAAAGAGCATCAGTTTTAATGTTGGAATTTTGATAATATCCTACCATCAGGGAACTCATGCAATGGGACCCCACTCCAGTACTCTTGCCTGGAAAATCCCATGGACAGAGGAGCCTGGCAGGCTGCAGTCCATGGCATCGCTAAGAGTCGGCCACGACTGAGCAACTTCACTTTTCCTTTTCACTTTCATGCATTGAAGAAGGAAATGGCAACCCACTGCAGTGTACTTGTCTGGAGAATCCCAGGGACAGGGGGAGCCTGGTGGGCTGCCATTTATGGGGTTGCACAGAATCAGACACGACTGAAGTGACGCAGCAGCAGCAGCATTCAATTTTTATTTTTCACTTTCAGAAAGGTCTTATATTGATCTTGACCCACAATAGGTATGGGGCTTGCCAGGTGGTCCTAGTAAAGAATTCATCTGCCTCCTCCACCCCTCGAGGAGGGCATGGCAATCCCCTCCAGTATTCTTGCCTGGAGAAGCCCATGGGCAGAGGAGCCTTGTGGGCCATAGTCCACAGGGTGGCAAAGAGCCAGACACCACTGAGGCAACTTAGCCTGCTGCATGCAGAGTAGGTTTCCAGTCAACGTCTTTTATATGAATGAATGGATGAATGCATCTTACAGCTCCAATGACTCTAGGGAACAAGCACATCATATGAACCTCTATTTGATATATTGTATTATATTGAGTTCAAGAGGACACATGAATTGTTTTAAATTACATATGCTGCTGCTAAGTCGCTTCAGTAGTGTCCGACTCTGTGTGACCCCACAGACGGCCTCCTACCAGGCTCCCCTAACCCTGGGATTCTCCAGGCAAGAACACTGGGGTGGGTTGCCATTTCCTTCTCCAATGTATGAATGTGAAAACTGCAGCCTACCAGGCTCTTCCATCCATGGGATTTTCCAGGCAAGAGTACTGGAGTGGGGTGCTATTGCCTTCTCCATTAATATATATATTATATACACACACACATATTTATATATGTATATATATAGGAGGCAGCTAGGTTTATACTAAAATGTACGTCAGTTAACTCATTTCAGTGCTTGTTGCTATTATAACAATAGCTTTTCCCCTGATAACTAGAGTCTGTATAATCCCTGTTAAAATGTGACATTTCTAATTAGATGTGATTTCCATATATTCTTCCATGCAGCCTGGAATATTAATAGTTCTTATGATTGAAATTCTTTAATGCAATCTTCTAAAATTATGTTAATTTTTTTTTTTTTTAAGCAATGTATGTCCTTGTTGCCTCATACTTGTGACTAGGAAACACTCCACAATTTTTAACATCAGGTGGAGTTTGTGCATTTCTAAACATTTATCCTCATTAAGATGATAGCTGTTTGCTTCAACCCATGTTCCCAGGGTATTGAGATAATTCTAAATCTTAAAGTTCACATCTATAATATTAAGTAGCAATTTCATTTGTGTTTACCACAAATTTGATTAAAATGCATCTTGCTTAAGGAGGCAAAATGAAGTCTCAAGGGCTAAACTTGATCCATAAAAGCATTTTCTTTGGTAAAGCTCTTTTTTTTTTTTAATACTCAGAAAGGTATATTAATTTTCTAGGACTACATTATCAAAGCCTAAAACAACAGTCTTTTAGATACACACAGTCACATGGTCAACTTCTCCTTGTGTTGCTTCATTTTGTCGCCCATCTGTGTGTAGCTGTCCCCATGAACAAATTTCTCTTTTCATAAGTATAGCAGACATATTGGAATAGGGCCTACACTAAAGACATAATTCTAACTTAATTACCTTTGTAAAGACCTGTTTTCAAATAAAGTCACATTCTAAGGTGCTAGGGGTGAAGGCTTTAACATACTTTTAAGAGTGAGACACTGTTCAGCTCATAACACAGAGCATTTGGACTTTTGTTTCCTGCTCATGGTTGTTCAGTTCAGTTCAGTCGCTCAGTCATGTCCGACTCTTTGCGACCCCATCAACCACAGCACACCAGGCCTCCCTGTCTGTCATCAACTCCCGGAGTCTACCCAAATCCACGTCCATTGAGTTGGTGATGCCATCCAACCATCTCATCCTCTGTTGTCTCCTTCTCCTCCTGCCCTCAATCTCTCCCAGTATCAGGTTCTTTTCAAATGAGTCAGATCTTTGCATCAGGTGGCCAAACTGTTGGAGTTTCAGCTTCAACCTCAGTCCTTCCAATGAACACCCAGGATTGATCTATAGGCTGGACTGGTTGGATCTCCTTGCAGTCCAAGGGACTGTCAAGAGTCTTCTCCAACATCACAGTTCAAAAGCATCTATTCTTCAGCACTCAGCTTTCTTTATAGTCCAACTCTCACATCCATACATGACCACTGGAAAAACCATAGCCTTGACTAGATGGATCCTTTTTGGCAAATTAATGTCTCTGCTTTTCAATATGCTGTCTAGTTTGGTCATAACTTTCCTCCTAAGGAGTAAGCATCTTTTACTTTCATTGCTGCAGTCACCATCTGCAGTAATTTCCGACCCCAGAAAAATAAAGTCACCCACTGTTTCCCCTGTTTCCTCATCTATTTGTCATGAAGTGATGGGATCAGATGCCATGATCTTAGTTTTCTGAATGTTGAGGTTTAAGCCAACTTTTTCACTCTCCTCTTTCACTTTCATCTAGAGGCTCTTTAGTTCTTCTTTACTTTCTGCCATAAGGGTGGTATAGATACATACAGTACTATTCATAACATTATACAGCATGTGTCATACATTTGATATGTATATATCAATTCTAAATGCATATATTTCCATATATATGACATATGACCCATGTGTTTGGTATATGAACATGTTTATGTGTGTACATGTGTTGATGTGCCTGATAGTAAATTTTCTAGTCTCTATTCATGTTTTTTCTGCTTTGCCAAAAGCCGTTGATTACTGATTTAAAGCAGTTATTCAGCAGATAGTATTTTACCTGAACAACTCATTTTCAAAATTAGTTTATGTGACTTCATTTCATACCCAATAATATCACAACACCTCATACCTCTTTTCAATCTTGTAACAGATTTTAAAATGGAGCAAAATAAGGAATCCAATATCATCACAATGCTGGAGTACTGAATTGACATAATGTCTAATGATATGTTTATAGATATAATAATATCCAAGAGAAAAACAAATATTCTCTCCATGACTCTGAGGTTGAGAAAGAATAGCCAGATATGAATGTGACTGGGTCCAGACATTTTCTAGGCAAAGTAATTTTCTTGTTTTCCTTATATAGAGCTTAATATTAAGGAGAAAAAAAAGAAGAAATCATCACCTTTCATATTTGTCTTAGTTAAAAATATAGAAGAATAATTGGCATTTGATTAAGAGCTTTCTGTTCTTACCATGGTAGGTATGAGAAGATAGAGAGAAATGGAGCATCAAAACCTAAATATTTTTTAATTGAAGTATAGTTACTGTAAAATATTCCAGAAGTTACAAGTATACATTATAATGATTCAAAATATTTAGAAGTTATTCTCCTTTTATAGTAATTATAAAATATTGGCTATATTCCCCATGTTGTACAATATATCCTCATAACTTATTTTATACTTATTAGTTTTTACTTCTTATTCATCTAATCCTATATTGTCCCTCCCACCTCCCCTCTCCCCCCGTAATCACTGGGGAGTTCTCTATACCTATGTCTTCATTTTTAAAAAAAGAATAATGCATTTGTCTAATAAATTTGTGCAAAGTATTTTAAATAGCATATGGGCTATCATGAGATTTGTTGTGCTCAGTCATGTCCAACTCTTTGCAACCCCATGGACTATAGCCTACCATGTTTCTTTGTCCTTTGCATGATCCAGGCAAAAATACTGGAGTGGGTTGACATTTCCTTCTCCAGGGGCTCTTCCTCACCCAGGGACTGAACCTGGGTCTCCTGCATTGCAGCTGAATTCTTTACCAACTGAACTACAAAGGGAGTCCATGAGATTTGTTGCAATAGAATATAATATCATAACATATCATGGAAGTCTCAGTTGCTAAAATCTTAGGCTAAATTCTAAACCTATTTTCTGACCTTGTGATCTCTGAAGATCAGCATCAGTTTGTTACTTTGCTTTTGGAAGGTGCTTCCTCTTCGCATTGTTTAAGAGCAGCACTTAACTGGGTACAGAGTTCACCAGTGACTCCCTGTCAGTTGTATTTCTGCTGCTTTTTTGTGTTCTATATGTCATCTGAGAGTATGACTTTCAGTTAGAGAGTTGGATTATTTGGTGAGAAATAATAGTTGAAAGGGCTTAGATGCAGATTGCTTTAATAGTTCTAGTTTAATTTCAAACCTACAGAAAAATGAAATTGTTCTGGGTTTCTGAAGTCTCATTGTTTTTGTCACACATAGTAATTATGAATGATTGTACATTAGAAAGTCACTTGTGACCCTTGTCTTAGACAGCTAGAGATTTTGTTCATAAATATGAAATAGTTTATAAATATGGATGGAGTAACAGGCTCTATAAAACTGATTAAAAAGAATAAAACACTAACATATACACTAGTATTTAAAGGATACACTTTATAATTAAATGCTGTCATGACAGGAAGTGTTCAAGATTTGAAAATTACCTTAATTCCATTTATTATTTTAACATATTAACTTTGAATACCAAAGATAAACACTAAATATTACCTTAAACCATAAATGAGGCTTTTGATACACTACTCTGAGCGTTAGTAATAGCAGTACAGACCTGTATTTTAGATTCTGTGCAAACACTCTCTCATACAGACAATTGCTTTTTTAATTGGGATATTCACCTTGCTGCATTAGAACATTTTGGCTCAATATTTTTCTATAATGAACTTACTTCTTATAGGGAAGCTGAGCTGAATTTGAAGAATATTGCAGTCTTAAGCATTTTGGTTTAAGAAAAATGAATGTAAGCATTCAGTATTCTTGAAAGAGGTCCTTCCTACCATGATATAATAATCATTTCACATTCAGATATGGTTTTCCTTTTCTATCAAGTTCTATGAGTTATCATTTGGTTAGTTATTTCTGATGGCTTGAAGAGCTACAGCAGCATATTCCCTCTTTATATTAATACTAGGATTATATATTCTGCTGCTGCTATCTGCTAAATCACTTCAGTCGTGTCCCACTTTGTGCGAACCCATAGACGGAAGCCCACCAGGCTCCCCCGTCCTTGGGATTCTCCAGGCAAGAACAGTGGAGTAGGTTGCCATTTCCTTCTCCAATGCATGAAAGTGAAAAGTGAAAGTGAAGTCGCTCAGTTGTGTCCGACTCTTAGCGACCCCATGCACTGCAGCCTACGAGGCTCCTCCGTCCATGGGATTTTCCAGGCAAGAGTACTGGAGTGGGGTGCCATTGCCTTCTCCAGGATTATATGTTACTGGATAAATTATTTGATTTCTCAAGTGATTACTAGCTTATTTATGAATTTTTATTTAGCACATTTTTACATGGTATGTATGTGGGCCAGAAGCTGCTCTAAATGATTAAAACATTAATTTAATCATCTAACAATCCTAGGAGAGTCTAAGATAATTTGTATAAATTTTGCCCAGCCAGTATTAATTTCCTCCTACACTCATTGTGGATGAGTTTAGCACTCTGCCCAGTTGGGATGGGACTTGAAACTGACTTTGGCCAATGCATAAGCATTTTGGCTTGCAAAAATATGAGAATATTTGATGGTGGTGGAGATCTTTAATGTGCTTGCATGTTTTGTCTCCTCTGTCATGCTCTTATAATATATTAGGTATTGTTTCTTTATCTTGGTTTGCAGAATGTACACATTGAGAGAACACTTGAACCTAAGCTCCAACTTCAGGGCCTGGCCAAGCAGAATCTTCTAGACAAGCCCTTCTTAGGTTAACTGAAACATTTTTAGGATTTCATGAAATCTAGCTTTAAAGTTGCTATTTGGACTTCTGGCCTCCAGCAGACAGTGAACCAACAAGCACCATTCTTACAGGAATAATTGACTCTAATTTTCATTTAGTGTGGGTAATTGCTATACAATAGGAACTGGAAGGAGTATGGTTGGATCCTAGTTGATAGTTTGGGTCACTTCCTGACACATCTCTGCTGGGTAAAAGTTATAAGTAACCATAGTTTGAAAAGAACATGGTAACCAGGGTCTCACCCCTTTATAATGAAGATCTAGGTTATTTCATGAGAGGAGCAACATAGACCTGACTAAAAAGAAGAGGAAGAATATGATGAATATTATTTTTAGCCTCAGTACCAATTGTAGCTGTGGCTAATATAGATTACTCTATTATTATTCTTTTTTTTTATTTCTTCAGAAATTATGCCTTGCCATCATCATGAGGAAGCATTGTCAGTGCGGGGAAAATTTATTGTGAGATGAAGCGGATGTGAGTCATGTAACAGATGCCCTTGTACAGACACTGTCATCACCATTCCATGAGTGTAGAATATTCGTTACAATTGAGGAACCAATATTGACACATTTTTAAATAAAGTCCATAGTTAACATTATATATTGTAAGGTTTCAAAGATCCCCTGGAGCAAGAAATGGCAATCCACTCTGATCTTCTTGCCTGGAGAATCCCACGGGCAGAGCAGCTTGGTGGGCTACAGTCCATGGGGTCATAAAAGAGTCAGACAGAACTTAATGACTAAATAACAACAACAACCATAGTTCACATTGTATTTTGTATTATACAGTCGATGGATTTTGACAAATGTACCATGACATGTATCCACCATTATTGTATCAAACCAGAGTTTCATTGCCCTAAAAATCCTCTCTGCTCTATTTATTTATCCCTTTCTTCTCTCCCTGACCCCATCCACAGAATACTTGTCCACATCTGGTGGCACTAGTGGTAAAGAACCCATCTGCCAATGCAGAAGATGAAAGTGTTTTAATGCCTGGGGTGGGAAGATCTCCTGGAGGAGGGCATGGCAAACCACTCCAATATTCTTGCCTGGAGAACCCCATGGACAGAGGAGCCTGGCAGGCTACAGTCCATGGGGTCTCACAGAGTCAGCACAACTGTACCAAATGAGCGCTCATGCACAATCTTCATACTGCCTCTATAGTTTTGCCTTTGCCA
>SJYA01000097.1:1739831-1800172 GCA_006410615.1 Neotragus moschatus | reverse complement strand
ACAAAAAAAAAAAGAAGAAGAAGAAGAAGAAGAATTAGTGAAGGGAGGCAACAAGGAAAACCAATCTGACATTTTAGCTGGCTCTTGAAGAATGAGTTGAGCTGGGACATCTAGAAGTATCGAGTTGGCCAAAAAGTTCCCTCTGGTTTTCCATGAGATAGTATAAAACCAGTCCTTTTGGCTAATACAATAGAAGGAAGGAAATCCCAGGTGGAGGGAGCAAGTTAAGAGTCAGAGCAGCCAGAAGGGGTTAAATGTTGGGGGCAGGGGGCTCCTATCAGATCAGGAGCTTCCTAAAGGCTCAAGAACCAAAGAATAGTCTCAGGACCAAGCCCCTGTAGGGGTTAAATATCTGGCTCCTTTAGTTTTAAATTTCCTGCTACCCAAACTGCAGTGCAACCAGAGGATAACCCTCCCTGCTGGAGTCCCTGATACAAAGACCAGGAGCCGTAGCTTAATGCCTGGCATCCATTCAAACAAGTGCATTTTGTTTATTTCTAATGTGTCTGAGCCCAGTGAGCAGGTTTACAGCAGGTCAGGAAGACCTTTTCCAGGGCCACCGGAGTCCACGCAGAACACACAGCCTCTCTGGAAGGAAAAGATCATCCGTTAAGTGTGTGGCTTTAATGCACCTCCCTTCCTCCAAGATGCTCCTGTTTCAGTATAAATAATATCCCGAGACTAAAATATTCCATGTGCACCCCCAACACATTTAATCAGGCTTTCGGATGCGCACTGACTCTACTGTGGGCTCCCGCTGCCTTCTGAAATGGAAAAGCTACTCATATTAGCATGGAATCCCATGTAATTGAATTGTGGCTTTAAATACTGTGATTAACAGATGGTACCCTCTTGTCCCAGCGTGCTTGTCTCTGTCTCCCTACCCCTGGAGACACAACACACACCCCTTTGGATCACCACCAGCAGCCACGCTTTCTTTAGCCCTGGTGTTATTTTACCACTTAACTCTCTTTTATAAAGGGGCCATCTCACAAGCATTATTAACGCTCAGGTAACAACTCCTACCAAATCTTCTCACTGGCTTGTAAATGAAGTTAAGTGCATTACAGCCCAAACCTCTTCAGGCTCCCTGGTTGGGAATTCTTAAGATTTTCTTCCCCAAAAGTGAAAGTCAAAAAATATTAAAAGATAAAGGGACATGATTCATCTTGGTTCAGCAGATCATAAGTTCCTCGAGGGCAGGGAGAGTTTATTCGGCTGATTGATTTAATATTTATTGAGTCGTAACTAGCTTCATGGACCATAGAAATAAATCTACTGATGCGCTTCAGTACAAGAAAAAGTGTTGCTGTCTCTAGATAGGACCAAGAAGCATTCGCTTTGATGATTTCTTTCCTTTATACTGATTAACAAACTTGAAAGAGCAGCTCCTGCTCTAAAAAATAAATGAGTAGAAAATACTGCGTTCTGCTGCATAAAACTGGAATAAAAGATTCTCCCTTTCTGAAATAGCTATGTGCTAGGAAACAGGATGACTGCTGGAAAGGGCCAGAGGAATTCACCATCCCTGAAAACCTTTCATTTTCACAGCACATCATCTCAGAATTCCCGTATCGTTATGAGATCTCGAACTTAGTATTTTTTTTTAAACCATGGTTTCCACGGGAATGAATGGGCTGCACAAGGAAACTTAAAAATGTTTAAAGACACACCCAAAAAGCAGACAAACTTCTACCAGAGTCACTATCGAGGCCAGGAAACATGTGCCCCTCAACGCGTTACTTACTTGTGCCTGCCAGCATATCTCCTAAAAGTGCTATCTTTAGGCAGGGAGGGGAGTAGATACAGAAGAAAGGGTGGCTGCGGGTTTACCCCCATCAATAAACAACAGGGCTATCTACCAGAGCGGCACACCCCAGGGCTCCCGGATAATTGTCAGACCCACTTTTGGCAGCTCCTTATCAATTCAGTGTGGGTGCTGTTTTGTAAACACATCTAATTTGGTTTTAAATTTTAATCCATAAAGTCATTACTAGAGGACTCCAGGCTGCTGAAATGATGAACCAACTGCTTCCAAAGCAGACAGAAAGGCGCCAGCGCCAGCCAGGGCTGCCTGTCCCCTCTTCTTTGCCTCCGGAGTCACCTTGGTCTCCCACTCAGCGAAGATTTTCTGTGGCTACCCAAATGTTCTCTCTCTGTGTGCATGTCTGTCTGTGTGTGCATCTGTCTTTCTCTGTCTCTCAGTCTCTGTCTTTCAAACACACACACACACACACACACACATATATATACCTGTCTCTTATACACATCTTTTATCTTGGGCTGTAAAGTTAATCCGTCAGGCAAAGTGTTTGGAGTTTTGGGATGAGCCATTGTTGAAAACTACAATTGGTAAGAGAACCTTTCTTTTACCTCTAGCAGATAAGTTATTCACAGCTATTCAATTGTTCCTATTTACCTTCAAGAGACACTTCAACTGCAGTTGAAAACCTGAGCATCCTGCCCCAAGGAGAACAAAAATTGAAACAAACAAACAAACAAATATATAGCCATAAGTCTACTCAGAACTATAGGTGGAAAATCACTACTGGCAGTCAGGGTGAGCGAGTAAGGAGAAGAGCCACTGCAGACTTTTAGATTTGCTTTCAAGTTCATCCTGTCCATAAATATACAAGTTAAGTATTATGACCAGCCATAATACTTTTCTTAAAATGGACGTCCCATTCGTCTTTTCAGGAGACGTTCTGCAATCACCCAGGAACCACTCACTTGAATTGGCCTCAGTCATTCTGCTCTGTGTGAGGCACTTTAATTTTTTAAAGTGTTATATATATGCTACTTCAAAATGATTGCTATTTTTGTCATTTTACTATCTTTGCATTTGGAAAAATATAGCTGACAAATTGCATACCTCTGTCCAGTTTCTTTTTGTTGGTACTATAACCACAAGCAAAGCAAACAGATTTTATGGCATGAAAATATTTTGAAAATATTCTAGACCAGGAAAAGCAATAATAAACACAACATGCAGTTGGCACCATTTTCTCTAATCCACTAAGAGTAATTATCCCAAAAGAGACCTATTTATATTACTCCTATGTTCCTAGGACAGTTGCTGATCGATTACTTACCATCTAGAAAAGTTGTTTCTGTCTGTTGTGCTGAAGACTGCTAAAGCATCAGTTTTATATCAATGTTTAATTTACTGCAATATTATTACTAGCCAATATGGAATAATATGTAATTTAGTTACTCTAAGAATTATCATCAGTTATTAGTTATTGTCTCAAATACACACACACACACACACACACATATATATACACACTGCATTTGATATCATCTAATTTCTGAAATTGGTTGAGATTAAAACAATTTCCAAGTTTCCTAAAAAAGAAAAAGTAGAAATAGCCAGAAATATGAGCAATATTACACAAGCTAGTCTTTATTTCCTAAGCTTTTTATTTTGTACTGGGTTATAGCTGATTAATAAACAATGTTGTGATAGTTTCAGGTGAAAAGGGAAGGGACTCAGTCATTACATATACATATACACATATCCATTCTCCCCAAAGGGCTTCCCTGATGATTCAGTGGTAAAGAATAAGCCTGCAGTGTAGGATACACCAGAGACACTGTTCGATCAATGGATCAAGAAGATCTCATGGAGGACGTAATGGCAACTCACACCAGTATTCTTGCCTGAAAAATCTCATGGACAGAGGGCTATGGTTCAAAGGGTCTCAAAGAGTTAGACATCACTGAGCAGAAACATTCTCCCCAAACCCTCCTCCCATTCAGGCTGCCACATAACCTTGAGCAGAGTTCCATATCACATACAGTAGGTCCTTGCTGGTTATCCATTTTAAATAGAGCGGTGGTAGTGGTTTAGTCACTAAATCATATCTGACTTTTGCGACCCAGTGGATTGTAGTCCACCAGGCTCCTCTGTCCTTGGGATATTCAGGCAAGAATACTGGAACGGGTTGCCATTTCCTTCTCCAGAGAATCTTCTCGACCCACGAATCAAACCTGGGTTTCCTTAACTGAAGGCAGATTCCTGCATTGCAGGCAGATTCTTTACCGAGTGAGCTACAAGGGAAGTCAAAGCAGTGTAGCAGTGTACACACTCTAATCTTCTTAGAGGATTAATTATTTTCTAATTCATCTAGATTTCCTTTGAATAATAATTTTTGTTAGCATACAAGGTCTGAGGTCTAAAGTTAGCAAGGTTTAAATTACAGATCAAATAACTATTGTGAAGTAGTTATTTGAATAAACATTTAAAGTAGGAAAATTAGTTATTTTGAGAGAATATATATTTCACATTTTAAATGAAATGCAAGCCTATCATATGCAATGTTTACACAATATGCCAGTCAGCAATCTTTTGATAAATCCTATCTCTTTTTAAGCTTATCACTCATTTTCTGAAAACTCTAACCTTTTACCCTGGAGAAGGAAATGGCAATCCACTCCAGTTTTCTTGCCTGGAGAATCCCATGGACAGAGGAGCCTGGAGGGCTACAGTCCATGGGATCATAGAGTTGGGCACGACTAAGTGACTAGCACACACACACTACCCTTTTAAGATAATAAATATAATTATCTCCAAGTTTATATTACTAAGTAGACTCAGTCTTTTCTTATGATAAAGTCTTTGTTGAATTTATGTAGAATTATGTGGAATTACGGGCCAATGTTTGAATATATATCTAAATATAAAATTCAGATGGTGAAAACTCCTTCCCAAGTGTAAAACTGGCATCCTTCCTATAAGTCTAAAAGAGGTCTTGATTCCACCACAAATATACTGAATGTTATTATCCCTAGTCCCTATGTCAATTTAAGAAGTAAACACAAGTTTTACATTGGTTTAAATCATATTCTCTGAGGCTAGTAATTGTGTCCGTGTATTTATCATATTCTACATATCTGTCTGTGTACACATGTATGTATGTATTTATCTATCTATATATCCATGAGTCATCTCCACTGCAAGTTGCATGATCACCACTCCTTTCCACTTATAAGAGACGCAGATTCAATCCCTAGATCAGAAAGATCCCCTGGAGGAGGAAATGGCAACCCACTCCAGTATCTGCCTGGATAATCCCATGGGCAGAGGAGACTAGTGGGCTACAGTCCATGGGGTTGCAAAGAGTTGGATATCATTGAAATGAGGTAGCAATTATTTTTTTACTGTTAATTCAATTTAACTACTTTTCTTTTTAAAAGATTAAAGCTTTTTATGTCGTAAGTACTGCCTATATTTTCATAGTTTTTGCTTACTTTTCAATTCTGCCTATTCATCAGTATTTAATACCCAGAATTTAAAATGTTTGTAAGGTCCAATCAGTCAATCTTTTCTTTTATGGTTTCTGTGTTTGGTGGTAAAGAGTGATTTTGAAATAAGAGTTTTCTTTCTCAGTAAACTTTTATTGAGCACTTGTCCTAGCTTAGGGGCAGAGAGAGTCAATTAAGTGTTTGTCCCACATGAAATTTCAATCCAGTTGTGGAGAGACAGAAAAATAAATGTACATTCACACAACATTAAGAAATGTTTTACCAACAGCAATCTACAAATAAATGCAAATTGATACAGTGTAAATTGAGAACATATGTGCTAAGAATAAAGGAATGGGTAATTGAATGGAACTTTACAGGGGAGGGAAATTAGAGATAAAACACACAAAGCTTTTAAAATTCTCATGACATCTTTTTTCATTGGTTCTATGCATCTATGGATTATTCCACTTTCTATATATTGGAACAAGCTGAATATTGCTGAACAACCTCTATGTACTTTCCTCAGGGACACAAGGAGTTGATATGCTTTAAACACTTAAGTACAAATGCTATCTTCAGCATCTTTATGTGAGAAATTGAGAGTGAGAGTTGGATATGGATAGGAAAGAAAAATGAATTATTTTCCTTACCCGCCATGAATATTTTCTTTACCTCCTAATCCAGTTTTGCCTTGCCACCTATCTGCCATACTCTACTTCAAAAGATTAGTTTCATTCTTTCTTTTATTTTTTGTTTTTATTATACCATGTTTGCTTAATATACAGCAAATAGAAAATAAGCTGGGTCTTGTTTTGAACCAAACATTTATGTTTTAAATGTACATAATATCTGTTACAAAAGAACATATAAAAATACCATTTTAGAAGTTTCTGTAAGAAAATGCAAACTTTGGTTTCAGAAGTAAAGGTGCAATAGCAGAAAAAAATTATGAGAGTGATGATTGTATTATGAAGTCATCAAAGGAACAAAAGCCACAAAATAAAATAACAGAACTGCTTAGTTTCATTTCCAGAAATGTACATAATAATCTAGTTGTCATTTTTCATGTCTGATGCTCATTTTGAAAGGGAAGAAGAATCCTTTCAATTTTGGTGAGATATGTTAGTAAAATGTTCTCAATACTTTCTAGTTTAACTTAATTTTATTTTAATGCCTTAGAACAATTTCCTGGGCCCTGTATCTGCTCTCTGTCTCCCTCCAATAGTCTCCAACACTCACTACTGATGCCAAATGAAACAGGAAGAGGGGATGGCACTGTAATAGTAGCATATTTTCATCTCCTGTGACTCCTCTGGAGGTATACTTAACCTTCTAATTTTCCTACACTTCGTTCTAAATAATGCAGTTCAAAATGATATTTTCTAATCTTATTTGGAGTATCTGTTGTGAATACTTAATTTCCATAATACTAAAGTGAGCAGGACAGACCAACCAACGGTAAAAAATCAGGATTTAGTGTGTTCATGTTAATTTCTTAAACCCAAGAAATTAAAGGATCTTTCTGCTCCTTAGGGACTAATTAAATCAATTAATACTAAAATGCTCGGTGAGCAGATCTTTTTAAGATAAAAAATTCTCCAAAATCCACAGAATTGACTTTCATTTGGGAAACAAAACAAAACAAAAGCTTATTGTCTTTTAAGCCCATAATCTGCAGTTTTATGACACCTTTCTCAAACACAGAAGAATGAGGAACTTCCCAAAAGAAATCTGCTTTTCTTTCTAACCCACAGTAAGATGTTTTGGTTCTCGACAGTAACTACTTTTTTCTAAGATGTATTCCATTATGTCAGGCCTACTATGTATACCTATTATGTTAGGCTTTTTGACTATTCTACAACTTATAGAGTTGCTTATGTTTCTTCATATNTAACACCTTTCTCAAACACAGAAGAATGAGGAACTTCCCAAAGGAAATCTGCTTTTCTTTCTAACCCACAGTAAGATGTTTTGGTTCTTGACAGTAACTACTTTTTTCTAAGATGTATTCCATTATGTCAGGCCTATTATGTATACCTATTATGTTAGGCTTTTTGACTATTCTACAACTTATAGAGTTGCTTATGTTTCTTCATAATAAGGAGAAAGAATAGAAATACGACAAAAACAACACAAGTTAGCGATTGAGTACAGTCTGAGAAACTTTGGAGCACTTGACATCAGACGGTCTGAGAGGTCATGAGAACGGACCTTTTAGAGTACCTGTCTCCTCGGACCATCCGAAGTCAGGTACCACAGCCCTTCTCAACCTGTGCTGACTCGCTGAAGTGAAACACTTTTCACTTTCATGCATTGGAGAAGGAAATGGCNTGACCTCAGATATGCAGATGGCACCACCCTTATGGAAGAAAGTGAAGAAGAACTAAAGAGCCTCTTGATGAAAGTGAAAGAGGAGTGTGAAAAAGTTGGCTTAAAGCTCAACATTCAGAAAACTAAGATCATGGCATCTGGTCCCATTACTTCATGGCAAATAGATAGGAAAACTGTGGAAACAGTGGCTGACTGGCTCCAAAATCACTGCAGATGATGATTGCACCCATGAAATTAAAAGAGACATTCTCCTTGGAAGGAAAGGTATGACCAACCTAGATAGCATATTGAAAAGCAGAGACATTACTTTGTCAATAAAGGTCCATCCAGTCAAGGCTATGGTTTTCCCAGTGGTCATGTAAGGATGTTAGATTTGGATTGTAAAGAAAGCTGAGTGCTGAAGGNAAAAGAGACATTCTCCTTGGAAGGAAAGGTATGACCAACCTAGATAGCATATTGAAAAGCAGAGACATTACTTTGTCAATAAAGGTCCATCCAGTCAAGGCTATGGTTTTCCCAGTGGTCATGTAAGGATGTTAGATTTGGATTGTAAAGAAAGCTGAGTGCTGAAGGATTGATGCTTTTGACCTGTGGTGTTGGAGAAGACTCTTGAGAGTCCCTTGGACTGCAAGGAGATCCAACCAGTCCATTCTAAATGAGATCAATCATGGGTGTTCATTGGTAGGACTGATGTTGAAGCTGAAACTCCGATACTTTGGCCACCTAATATGAAGAGCTGACTCATTTGAAAAGACTCTGATGTTGGGAAACATTGAGGGCAGGAAGATAATGGGATGACAGAGGATGAGATGGTTAGATGGCATCACCGACTCAATGGATATGTGTTTCGGTGGACTCTGGGAGTTGGTGATGGACAGAGAGGCCTGGCGTGCTGCGGTTCATGGGATCACAAAGAGTCGGACATGACTGAGCAACTGAACTGAACTGACCCCCATTTGGCAGGACCACAGTAAATGAGAAACATGCAATAGCCAAACCTCCTAGAATCAGATAAAGTATTAATAACAACTTCCTTTCAAGAAGCACTAAGTCATAATACATTCTCATTGTCTAGTGTGTTCAATTGCAAGTGTATCTTACTTTAGAAGGTAAAGAATGCCTATGTATGTATTTCTGTGGTGCTTTAAATTTATTTTTCCTCTTCCTATTTTGTTTCAAATTCTAATTAAAGTAACTTTAATTTAACTTTGTGTGTTTTAAGATTATTCACTTACTAATTTTGATTCAGGGGTTGTTCTGAAAAACGTTTCCCATTTTGAAATTTTCAGTGACATCAGATCTGTCACAGAGCATACTGTCATATAGCATTGCAAAGGGATTAAAATGTAGGAAGAACAAACTTTCTCATAATCTGGACTAAGCATGTCATATGTTTATTACTTATGAAAATAAACATCGAAGTAGCTAATTATCAGAGTAGCCTACAAAAAAAATCTTGAAAATATCACCAAGATTACAACGTTTTATCCTTAAGGGTGCAGATTTACTAATTACTGAGTCTTTATCCCTTCCAACATTTTTGTTTTCCTCTGATTAATAAATTATATTCCCTCATTACCTGTAAACATTGGTCTACCTTGAATTTTAGTCTCTTGTAAGATTGTATGCAATAATGAAAACTTATTCTCAGTTTGGGAGACAGAAGACCAAAATTTCAAGAAATAAGTATAAATCAATTTTATGAAAGTAGTTCCAAATCTTCAAATCAATTTTAATGTAGGATATGTGTTGTGTGGAATTATAGAATCAATTCTGCTGGAGATGTTGTATGAAATTTATATAAACATATCCTTAAGGAAAATTTAAACATTCTTAATACATGACTGTTCATGATTAAACCTTATTTACTTCTTTGGTCTTATTTCTGGAAACTACATTCTTGAAATCAAAATTCCAGTTAAGCTGAACTACTTTCTGTTCTTGGAAATACTCTGCCTGCCTCACTTTTTCACCATGTTGGATTTTCTCCTGGAAAACTTTCTTTACTCCCACCAACTATTAGCATCTAATTCTTATGCGACCTGGTATTTCAGGATCATTGTCTAATCCAGGTCAGTTACCATTCCCGCTGCACCCTCTGGTGGTCATTTCCATATTTACTTGAATTGAAAGCCACTTCTGGTCATTCATACTCTTTACACTAGCGATAGAGTCAGAGACAGGCATGTGATCCGATTCTAGACAGCAGAACTCAAAGTAAATTCTGACAGAAAACTTCTAATTCAGGTTCCCTCAATCACAAAATAGAGACATAGGAAAACATAGTGTCGCTCCTATTTTAAAATGCATTTTTATTATTGTGGTTGTTGCTGTGATCTTTGTTGACACTGATTTTCTATATGACTCCTGGGACTACCATTAACTATATTTTTAACAGGTGAAAGTTGAAGTTAACCAAGATGGAAAATGAAGACATGAGAAGAAATTAAGTTTCTGTCCACATTATGGGCCCAATGAATTTGCCACCTTTGAGGTCAATTTTAGCAGACATTTACCAATTCTTTTGTCCATCCAACTAGGGCTTCCCCAGTGGCTCAGTGCTAAAGAATCCATCTGTAATGCCAGAGACATGAGTTTGATCTTTGGATTGTAAAGATCCCCTGGAGGAAGGAATGGCTATCCACTCCAGTGTTCTTGCTTGAAAAATCCCATGGACAGAGGGCCTGGCTGGCTACAGTCAATGGGATCGCAGGGTCCAACATGATTGAAGTGACTTAGCACACACATGGACTCATGCTTAGGAGTGTTGGAAATTATTTATAACACAGCAGCTACATTCTTTCAAAGAGAGTGGTTCGATAGACGTCACGTATCTTGGATGATCTTGCCTTGAAGTCACATCCTTAATTTCAACCACATCCTGTTGGTTACATCAGTCGGCTTGATGTCATTTTGAGAAGGCCCTCATGGGTGTCTGAATACCATGATGTGAGAATCCCAGGGGGCAGTAATGAAAGTGAATTACCAAACCAAAAATGTGTGCTGTGTTTAGTCGCTCAGTCATGTCCTACTCTTTGCAACCTTATGGACTATAGCCTGCCAGACTCCTCTGTCCATGGGGATTCTCCAGGCAAGAATGCTGGAGTGGGTTGCCATTTCTTCTTCCAGGGGATCTTCCCAACCCAGAGATTGAACCCAGGTCTCCTCAATTGCAGGCAGATTACTTACCATCTGAGCCACAAGGGAAGCCACAAAGCAATAATAAAGTCTCACAAATCATACCTTCTTGCAAGGAAAGTATAGCACTTTAAAGCATGTTTAATATCTGCAAACAGTTTTATTTGTTGACAAGGGAAATGAAAGGGTAAGCCAAGTAAAAGAAAGTGTATNATTGCAGGCAGATTACTTACCATCTGAGCCACAAGGGAAGCCACAAAGCAATAATAAAGTCTCACAAATCATACCTTCTTGCAAGGAAAGTATAGCACTTTAAAGCATGTTTAATATCTGCAAACAGTTTTATTTGTTGACAAGGGAAATGAAAGGATAAGCCAAGTAAAAGAAAGTGTATAGCTTTGTGATATTGTATGAGACCTTGGGCTTCCCAGGTGACTCAGTGGCAAAGAATCTGCCTGCCAATCAGGAAACCTAGGTTTGATCCTGGGGTTGGGAAGATCCCCTGGAGAAGGGGCCAGCTACCCACTCCTGTATTCTGGCCTGGAGAATTCCATGGATTGTATAATCCATGGGGTCACAAACAGTGGGACATGACTGGTGACTTTCACTTCACTTAATTTCTCTGAGCATCATTTCTCTTCCAGATCTACTTGAAAGGGCAGTTGTAGTGGTCAAATTAGACATATTTTGAAAGATTTGACAATTCCACTCTTAATATTAGTGTGTATTAGTGTTGTAGTAAGTTTTCCCATCAGGAACGTCTCACTCAGAGAATGTCCAATAAAGTTAATTTAACTAATACAGAAATTGAATTGGTCATATATTCTTGCTGCATTTTATGGATGCTGGCAGGTTACACAGCAAACTGACAGAAACCTGAGACTTTCCCACATTCAATGAGTGCTCATGTTAAGTAATACTAATTTAAAACCCTACCAGATGTTTTCATTAAAGGAATTGTAAGCTCTAGTGGAGCCTAAATATATGACCATTTATTAGATGGCATCCATCTTGTATTTACACTTTGATCAATACCCAGGAAGTTACACAGACCCTCATAAAACATGTTGAAGAGAGATCTTAAAGTACACTGTGTAATGAATGGTATATTATAAAAAAATTTAGTATATAGATGGACTATGTGAAGAAAGAATATGCTGAATAAAGTAGCATTCATTTGGATCAAATCTTTATCTTACCAATATTGTCTGCCATATTAATCTCTTTTATATACTGTTTTACTTTGGCTTAATTTTTCCTAGACTACCCAGTACCAATTGAGTCTACTACAAAACCAAAATCTTATGTATTTCCTTTTGATTCTTCAGTTGCCAAACTTCTTAAAATTTTTACTTATTACTCTCATTCTAAAATTTCAGTGACAATAGTGCTCTATATAGTTAACCAAAATTTAAGTTTGTATCCAAAAGTATATTGAATATGATATATATCATTCAAAATGCTGCTCGTATATCTAAAGTGCTTAAGGGTAAATATTCTAAAATATTGTAAATAATTCCTGATGTTAATTGACTATCCTTAATTTTACCACATTTTTTTTCACTACTATCCTTAATCTTACTGTTGTTAAAAATGAAGTTCTGTTTCAAACAAAAAAATGTTTTAAGCCATGTTAAGTAAAACTAACAGTTTGAACTTTGCATGTCCTTTTTTTTTCTCAGTTTGAATGGTTAACTTCATTTGAGTCAAAGAAAGACCCATGTGAATTCAGCTCAGTTTAGTCGCTCAGTCATGTCTGACTCTTTGCGACCCCATGGATAGCAACACACCAGGCTTCTCTGTCCATCACCACCTCCTGAAGTTTGCTCAAATTCATATCCATTGAGTGTGAATTACTAGGTTTTTAATAAAAGATTTGTGACTTGCATTTCTTAGCTCTAATAAGATTCATGAAGTTGAACTCAAAAGTTTAAATATTTCAAAATAAATGTGAATAGAAATTTCAAAACATGAATGTCTAAAGGCTTTATAGTTTTAACATTCACAATTTGTCTAATTCACTATGACTATTAGGTATCTTCTAGCACTGTAATATTCCAGGTTGTTTCCTCCCACTGAAAATCTGTTCTCATATTATTTTCCTAAGATAGCAACTATATTGCGTTGTTCAAAGTTTAACCTTGTTGGATTATTTTGTCACAAATAGTTTTAATAAAATTCACTCATGATACAAACTACTTAACAGTTTATCTCTATTCTCATAGCTGACATTTTATAATGTCAATCTTATACATTTAAATAAGATTAATTAAACTGTGATAAGAATACCCCCAAATAAAACTATTCACATTATGTAATTTGAAGCAACAAGAAAGATTCCAAATGATTCTACTTTCTCAGGAGTAAATGCAAGATACAAAGTTTCTTTTATTCCCTATGTACTGAAAAAATACTGCCCTGTACAACTAATTAGGTGTTTCACCCCATGCCCTTCCTTTGTGGATTGAATTCACATTCTTGAAGATTAAATTGGTCACTTAATGATAGCATTCAATGATAGTAGGAAAAATGTTATTAAGCTATTAACACAATTGCCCACACAAACAAAGCAATTCATGAAACCAAAGAAAAAAGTATTTTATAAGACGGGGTTGCTGAAACAGGACCTTCTTAATTTTAAGTAGATTAAGTAATTTATTTGTTGCAAATATAGGGTGACTTTGAAATTTTTGATATCCTGAGTTTAATTCTGGTTTCAAGCTTGTGCTTGCACAGATTCAGCTCCCCCAGTGGCCCAGCCATAAAGAATCCACCTGCAATGCAGCAGTCACAGAAGATGCAAGTTTGATCCTTGTCTCAGGAAGATTCCCTAGAGGAGGGCATGGCAACCCTCTCCAGCTTTCTTGCCTGAAGTATGTTATGGACAGAGGGGCCTGGTGGGCTACAGTCTATAGGGTGGCAAAGAGTTGGACATGACTTAGCTACTGAGCACTCAGCTATATTTTAATGAAGCTAAATATGTCTCATATGATATTCTTAAATTCCATGATCTATCATTACATTTATAAACTATATTGGGATTGTCTATATTTTGTCTTTTCAGCTAAATGCTCAGCACCATGACTCCCAGTTATATATACATAGATAGTCATTTAGAATCTCTTTATTAAATATGCAAAATAACTATTATTTGGGAGCATTTAAGTATTTTGAACTTTCTAAAAAGTGACTTATTAAGCAATTATGATGACTGAAGGATAGTAGATACTTGGGCTTCCCTGGTGGCTCAAACAGTAAAGAATCTGCCTGAAATGCAGGAGACCAGGTTTCATCCCCATTAGACACTCAGGACTAGAAATGGAGTATGAGCTTCAGCAGAATTTCTTATCTTTACACTTGAGACCCATTTTATCATACATTTCATGAGGTCATAGAGCTTATTAGTAAAAAGGCAAGATGAAAATGCAACTCACTCATTTCATGAATGTTCAATAAGTGTTACGCAACAAGTATATCACATCGGTAGTACTCACTAGGTATAATCATAAAATGAAGTACATTTTTAGCCTATTTTTTAAAACTATTTCAATGTGGATTGTTGTTCAGCTGCCAAGTCATGTCCACCTCTTTGTGACCTAATGGACTACAGCACACCAAGCCTCCCTGTCTCTCATTATCCCCTGGAGTTTGCCCAAGTTCATATTCATTGAATTGGTGATGCGATCCAACCGTCTCATCCTCTGTTACCTTCTTCTTCTGCCTTCAATCTTTCCCAGTATCAGGGTCTCGTCCAATGAATTAGCTCTTCACACCTGGTGGCCAAAAGTATTGGAGATAGTCCTCCCCCTTAATCCCACTTGAAAAGCGACAATGATTCCATGATATTTTGTATCAGTATTAAATAACAGAAAACCCAATACTCATTTTATAATGAAATTATAGTGTCAATTCAGTAATGAAAAATATCCAATACAGTAACTCTCAAGCGTTTTTCAATTATAATATTTCTTATCTTTCCCCCCAGCTACAGCCAGATGTAATAGCTTGCTATTACAGGGTAGAACTATGGTCTTTGACTTCCAGTTCAGTTCACTTAAGTTCAGTCACTGACTCATCTCGGATTCTTTTCAACCCTATGAACAACAGCACGCCAGGCCTCCCTGTCCATCACCAACTGCCAGAGCTTACTCAGACTCGTATCCATTGAGTTGGTGATGTCATCCAACAATCTCATCCTCTGTTGTCCCCTTTTCTTCCTGCCCTCAATCTTTCCCAGTATCAGGGTCTCTTCAAATGAGTCAGCTCTTCAGATCAGGTGGCCAAAGTATTGGAGTTTCAGCTTCAACATCAGTCCTTCCAATGAACACCCAGGACTGATCTCCTTTAGGATGGACTGGTTGGATTTCCTTGCAATCCAATAGACTCTCAAAAGTCTTCTCCAACACCACAGTTCAAAAGCATCAATTCTTTGGTGCTCTATTTTCTTTAACGTCCAACTCTCATATTCATACATGACCACTGGAAAAACCATAACCTTGACTAGACAGACCTTTGTTGACAAAGTAATGTCTCTGCTTTTTAATATGTTGTCTATGTTGGTCATAACTTTCCTTTCAAGGAGTAAGAGTCTTTTAATTTCATGGCTGCAATAACCATTAGCAGTTATTTTGGAGCCCAAAACAATAAAGTCTGACATTGCTTCCACTGTTTCCCTATCTATTTCCCACAAAGTGACGGGACCAGATGCCATGATCTTAGTTTTCTGAATGTTGAGCTTTAAGCCAACTTTTTCACTGTCCTCTTTCACTTTCATCAAGAGGCTTTTTAGTTCCTCTTCACTTTCTGACATAAGGGTGGTGCCATCTGCATATCTGAGGTCATTGATATTTCTCCCGGCAATCTTGATTCCAGCTTGTGGTTCCTCCAGCCCAACGTTTCTCATGATGTACTCTGCATATAAGTTCAATAAGCAGAGTGACAATATACAGCTTTGACATATTCTTTTTCCTATTTAGATCCAGTCTGTTGTTCCATGTCCAGTTCTAACTGTTGCTTCCTGACCTGCATACAGGTTTCTCAAGAAGCAGGTAAGTGGTCTGGTATTCCCATCTCCTTCAGAATGTTCCACAGTTTATTGTGATCCACACAGTCAAAGGCTTTGGCACAGTCAATAAAGCTGAAATAGATATTTTTTTTCTGGAACTCTCTTGCTTTTTTGATGATCCAGAGGATGTTGGCAATTTGATCTCTGGTTCCTCTGCCTTTTCTAAAACCGGCTTGAACATCTGGAATTTCATGGTTCAAGTATTGCTGAAGCCTGGCTTGGAGAAATTTGAGCATTACTTTACTAGTGTGTGAGATGAGTGCAATTGTGCAGTAGTTTGAGCATTCTTTGGCATTGCCTTTCTTTAGGATTGAAATAAAAACTGACCTTTTCCAGTCCTATGACCTCTGCTGAATTTTCCAAATTTGCTGGCATATTGAGTGCAGCACTTTCACAGCATCATCCTTCAGGATTTGGAATAGCTCCACTGGAATTCCATCACCTCCACTAGCTTTGTTAGTGGTGAACTTCCCAAGGCCCACTTGATTTCACATTCCAGTATGTCTGGCTCTAAGTAAGTGATCACACCATTGTGATTATCTGGGTCATGAAATCTTTTTTGTATAGTTCTTCTGTGTGTTCTTGCCACTTCTTTTTAATATGTTCTACTTCTGATAGGTCCATGCCATTTTATGAAAAGGTAAAAAGATAAGACACTGAAAGATGAACTCACCAGGTTGGTAGCTGCCCAATATGATACTGGAGATCATTGGAGAAATAATTCCAGAGAGAATGAAGGGATGGAGCTAAGGCAAAAACAACACCCATTTGTGGATGTGACGTGATAGAAGCAAGGTCCGATGCTGTAAAGAGCAATATTATATTGGAATCTGTAATGTTAGGTCCATGAATCAAGGAAAATTGTAAGTGGTCAAACAGGAGTTGGTAAGAGTGAACATTGACATTCTAGAAATCAGCAAACTAAAATGAACTGCAATGGGTGACTTTAACTCAGATAACCATTATATCTACTACTGTTGCCAGGAATCCCTTAGAAATAATGAAGTAGCCATCACAGTCAACAAAAGAGTCCAAAATGCAGTACTTGGATGCAGTCTCAAAACTGACAGAATGATCTCTGTTCATTTCCAAGGCAAACCATTCAATATCACGGTAATCCAAGCCTACGCCCCAACCAGTAATGTTAAAAAAGCTGAAGTTGACCAGTTCTATGAAGATCTACAGGACCTTTTAGAAATACACCAAAAAAAAATGTCTTTTCCATTATAGGGGACTCTAATGCAAAAGTAGGAAATCAAGAAATACCTGGAGTAAAAGGAAAATTTGGCCTTGGAGTACAGAATGAAGCAGGGCAAAGGCTAATAGTGTTTTGCCAAGAGAATGCACTGATCATAGCAAACACCTTCTTCCAACAACACAAGAGAAGATTCTACACATGGACATCACCAGACGGGCAACACCAAAATCAGATTGATTATATTCTTTGCGGCCAAAGATGGAGAAGCTCTATACAGTCAGCAACAATAAGACTGGGAGCTGACTGTGGCTCAGATTGTGAACTCTTTATTGCCAAATTCAGATTTAAATTAAAGAAAGTGGTGAAAACCACTAGACCATTCAGGTATGACCTAAATCAAATCCTTTATGATTATACAGTGGAAGTGAGAAGTAGATTTATGGGACAAGATCTGATAGACAGCGTGCCTGATGAACTATAATGGAGATTTGTGACACTGTACAGGAGACAGCAATCAAGACCATTCTCAAGAAAAAGAAATGCAGCAATGCAAAATGGCTGTCTGGGGAGGCCTTACAAATAGCTGTGAAAAGAAGAGAAGTGAAAAGCAGAGGAGAAAAAGAAAGATATACTCATTTGAATGCAGAGTTCCAAAGAATAGCAAGGAGTGTTAAGAAAGGCTTCCTCAGTGATCAGTGCAAAGAAATAGAGGAAAACAATAGAATAGGAAAGACGAGATCTCTTCAAGAAAATTAGAGATACCAAGGGAACATTTCATGGAAAGATGGGCTCAATAAAGGACAGAAATGGTATGGACTTCCACTTATCAGTCACCAATTTCTCTTTCTTTTTCTGCTGTTTTATTCAATGCCTCCCTTAGGAACAAAGAAGCTGGAGGGATAAGAGGTGAAGAAGTCAGAAAGAGTTAACTGAATGGTTCTATGTAAGATGGTTTTGCAGTCTCTTGAGTAATATATGTTTAAAGCTTATTCTTTCATGGACAGTTTTGCGAGTTCTTTACTGAGTTCTTGAGTGTCCTGATTTGGAGCTGGATTTTCTTTTTTTCACACACTCCAGATTTTCAGCACATCCTCCTTGTGGAGAGGTCACAGCCTCCAACTGGAAGGTCCTGTAACACTGGCTGACTGTCTCTCGGACTAACTTCCCTCTAGGGAGTGCTTCATCTGATTTCAGGGAACATGCATCTTTGGTCCTCTCTTAGTCAGTAGTTTCCTCCAAGTTTTAACCCTCTTTTTCTAATGTCATCCACCATGACATTTCTCAAATGTGAGTTAGAATCTCACTTTCTTTGCTCTTCCAACTATATAAAGTACAAAATAAGTTCTAGGAATGGCCTAGAAAGCTAACTAAACATGAGGTTAGAGAAAGAACAGCATCTTCACATCACCATTTATTTCAGTGGTGAAAGGTTAAGACACAAAATATTTCCTAACAACATGGCTCAAATTTATTCCTTCAGTATCTACCATTCTACAAGCATTTTACATCACAGACATGAGTAAAGGAACCTCTTACTAGTCATCAACTTAAAATCCTAATACTTTCATCATTTAGATTAAATCTTGAGTTTAACTATTGATTATAGCTATTACATATTAGACTTTGCCATGCATATGCAGTTGTGAAAAATATTTCTGGTCCTTTTCCTCAAAGAACATACTATCTGAAGTATAATTATTCAAACGATAATATAGACATTATTCAAATGTCTGTATTAAACATTGTTATTCTATGATAATGAATAGAATTATTGAACATTTTTCAAATGATAATGGTAGCAATAATAATAATAAACTATAACACGTAAATTATGGTAAATGCTTGGAAAGGGAGTTAAATGATGCTTTGAGGAATATTCTAAACATGGTCAGACCAGTAGAGAGGTTGGTGGAGGTTTCTCTGGCTAAGTGACCAGTGAATTGAAATCTGAAAGTTGATTACAAGTGAATTTCGTGAAAGAGGAATGGAGCTTGGGGACAGTTATAACAAAATATTGAGTAGACATAACTTTTCATACAATGGTTTAGTGATGCAACAAATGGAAGCAGGACTACGGGACTGACTTTTAAGGAGCAAAGAGTTCCTGGGAGTAAAATGTGAGGCTACAGATTCTTAAAGGAAATCAAATATATAGGGCCTGATAAGCCATCTTTAAAATATAATTTTTCATCTTAAATGCAGTCTTGGGATGCCCCAGGCAGTCCAGGGGTTAAGACTCAGAGATTCCATTGCAGGGCACATGGGTTTGATCCCTAGTTGGGAAACTGAGATCCAACACATCCTGTGACCATAAAACAAAATGCAGTCCTAATCCATTGAAAGTTTCCAAAATGAGACTATAAGTAGAGGATTCATGTGTGTGCTAAATTGCTAAGTCATGTCCAACTCTGTGGGACCCCATGGACTGTAGACCACCAGGATCCTCTGTCCATAGGATTTTCCAGGCAAGAATACTGGAGTGGATTGCTATTTCCTTTTCCAGGGTACCTTCCAGACCCAGGGATTGAACCTGCATCTCCTTCATTGGTAGACGGATTGTTTACCACTAAGCCACCAGGGAAGCTCTAAGTAAAGAGTAAAACTACTATTTTGAAGAGAGTATGTCACTGAAGTTGGAAAAAAAAAAAAAAAAAACTCTGGGGAGAAGTGTACAAAAGAGTTGGCAATTTATGTGGGCAACTGCAATATTTCATGTGAGTTTTGTTTCAACTAGAGTGAACTAGATAGATCTTTCCACTTTACCATATAACCTGTAATCTTACTTTTCTAGTTTTTGCCTGATAGCCTGGATGCTAGATCAATTAAAGTTTTGACCAGGTTCCAAAGGACACATTTTATAAAATAATAGGATGCAAATGTAGTCCACCAGTGAAAGCCTGCCTAATGATGGATGCAGAAATTTCAGCTAAATTTGCACTATTCAGTTTCAAGTACTGTCTCTCATACTTCACAAAATTCAATATAATTTAAATATCGAAGTGAATTCACATTAGATAGCTAATTAAAATTAAGTTCTAACTATACTCTTATGTCTCTATGACTAAATGTTTCCATGACATAATAAGGCAACCACATGCATAGAATGGCTTCCCAGATGGCATAGTGGTAAAGAATTCACATCCTAATGCAAGCAACACAAAAGACACAGTTTCCATCTCTGGGTCAAGAATATACCCTGGAGTAGGAAATGACAACTTGCTTTGGTATTCTTGCCTGGAAAATTCCATGGACAGAGGAACCTGGTGGGCTATGGTCGAAGTGTCACAAAGAGTCGGATAGGCACAGCACATACATACAACAGTTCTTTTTTATGGAACCCTGTATCTATAGTGATAATTTTAGAAGCTTTCATCAGCCACTCTTAATCCTTGCAGACACGGAATTCCACGATATGGATGCTTTCTGCCACCAAAAAAAGGATATAATTTTCCAGGAGTCGCTGTTTCCCAGTTTATTTTCCAAATTGGATCATCTGCTTTCAATTCCCAGATCCACCAAGTTGTTTCATGTGTCTGCAGCTTCTCAAGTCTCTTGATCTGAAAAAAGACTTTTCCCCTTACCATTCTCTTGAATACATTCTTTAGCATTTAGCTCTAGTATCATCATAACAAGGGAGTCTCCATACTTCTTGTCACTATCTCAATTCCAGTCCTCAAGGTAAGGTTAACTAACATTCTCTTCCATAAAATCTTTGAAACTTTTATCGTTGCATTTGTCTTATGTACTTAGAATTTGCTATTTGAATATGTAATTTTTCTACTCTAAACTTTTTGATGCACTTGCTTTTAATTCACTTGTACTTGACTAGAACTTAGTGCATTGAATACATGATAAATTCTCAGGGAATATTGGCTGGATTAAACTAAGATGGAGTCCCATAAAATTTTTTTCAGAAGTTCTTACAATGAAAGCATTTCTTTGAAAAATGTATCTCATTATATTTATTTTGGCTCTAATAGTTATTGTTGAATGCAATCTTTCATTCAGGACAAGCACCTTGCCTTTGACGCTAATTAGATTAAATCAGTTAATATGATTGCCATGGCATATTTATGATATAATAGTGAAAATAAGTTATTACCCCAGTAGAGATATTTTAAATCAATCTTATATTTTCCTTGGTTTGTTCATCCTTAGATATGCCAAATAAGGCAATTGAGTATTCATATTTTCAGAATGCATTTTAGGAGCAGTTCTGAAGTGTGAAGTGCTGAAATAATATGCATTTATCTTTTTCCTCTTATCTCAGAGCTCAAAACGATAATTCACCATATTGAGTTCTTAGGAGCTAGTGCTATGAAAATGGATACAACATAAAGAACATAAAAATTTTTCTAATGATTCACTCTTTGGCATACAAAGCTTAAATTATCTTTAAATTCTAAAGGTATATTTGGAACAACAAATTTCATAATATCTTAAGCCAGGAGGCATTTTGCAATTAGCAGAGTCCCTTCAAATAAATTATCATTTTATTCAGAATAATATGTTGGATGTTTTTCAATCTTGCCCTGTGCTGTGCTACAAATTAAGTTTACTAAGATGAATATGGCACAATCTCTACTCTCCTGGGGCTTTCACTGTAATTGGAAAGATGTGTAAGGGATGATTAGAATTAAGGGCAAGACAGTGTTTGTACTGGGATAAGAGAGGTGACACTGAGGTTTTCCTAAGAAACTTAAGGTAAGGTAAACAACGTTACCTTTTGAGTGATAAATGAGTTCACAAAGAAACAATAGTTTCAAAGCCTGAAGACATAAGTGACAATTTACTGAATTTAAGTATCAGGTCTAAAGAAGAAATGGGCTACTCAGAAGAGAGATTAGACAATGGAAAAAGCAATAAGATACAAGGGAATTGTAAAATTAAATATATACAGTTTTAATTAAAAAAAGCAATCCATGAGAATGGGGATCTTAGCCAAATTTTTGGAATTATTCTAGTTCTGCAGCTAAATTTAATTATATCATTAAGAATAATGCAAGGAATTAAAGGTAGTTAACTGCTAAGTATCCACTCCTGTATTCAAGACCACACCCTTTATGAATATGAAAGCTACCAACATTTTCATTCCTTTAATTTTTTAATTATTATTTCAGGCTGACCAAACACATTTTAACTATGACTGACTTGCCTTATAGGGCTCTTTATAGGAATTTTTTTTTTTAATGATCTTAGTTAGACCTAGATAAACATCTCCATCTTTGTAAGAAATATACCTCTTTTTTGTTAAGAAATGGCCTTTTGATGTGAACTCATTTAATACAAATTTACCAGTAAAAATAAATGGGTCCAAAATACTCTAAGAAATAAAGTCATCCCAGTGTTTGGCAGACTGAAGACTGTGACAAATTTGCCAACATAGAAGAGATTCTTGACGGTAGAATTTAGGCATAATTCAGGAGGGAATGCCTATGTTCACTTCTTGGATTAACTACTTATTTTCTGTGTAACCACAAAGCCTCTTGATGAAAGTAAAAGAGGAGAGGGGAAAAAGTTGGCTTAAAACTCAACATTCAGAAAACGAAGATCATGGCATCCAGTCCCATCACTTCATGGCAAATAGATGGGGAAACAGTGGAAACAGTGTCTGACTTTATTATTTTGGGCTCCAAAGTCACTGCAGATGATGACTACAGCCATGAAATTAAAAGACACTTACTCCTTGGAAGGAAAGTTATGACCAATCTAGGTAGCATATTCAAAAGCAGGGACATTACTTTGCCGACTATGGTCCATCTAGTCAAGGCTATGGTTTTTACAGTGGTCATGTATGGATGTGAGAGTTGGACTGTGAAGAAGGCTGAGCAACGAAGAATTGATGCTTTAGAAGTGTGGTGTTGGAGAAGACTCTTGAGAGTCCCTTGGACTGCAAGGAGATCCAACCAGTCCGTTCTGAAGGAGATCAACCCCAGGATGTCTTTGGAAGGAATGATGCTAAACCTGAAGCTCCAGTATTTTGGCAACCTCATGTGAAGAGTTGACTCATTGGAAAAGACTTTGATGCTGGGAGGAATTGGGGGCAGGAGGAGAAGGGGACGACGGAGGATGAGATGGCTGGATGGGATCACTGACTTGATGGACGCGAGTCTGAGTGAACTCCCGTAGTTGGTGATAGACAGGGAGGCCTGGTGTGCTGCAATTCGTGGGGTCGCAAAGAGTCGGACAAGACTGAGCAACTGAACTGAACTGAACTGAACCACAGAAAATTTACTTTCTGTTACTCAGATTCTTCATCTACATAATGGAAATAATTTATCTGATAGAATTATTGGGAAGGTTTCCAGCTATTTTAAACAGAATGGGGTTTAAGATATGGAACGGAGCTGACACAGCACTGGTAACTCCAGGGAAGCATGTTCTAAGATCTAGTTAAGACTTCTGGAAATTTGTGTTTCTGCACCAGAACCAGAAAGTTGAGGAATCAATAATCCATTGTTGCAGCTGTTGTTTCCAGAAATACCTTAACCACTTCCACCTAAGGATTAGGAAACTAATGCTTCCATAACTCTTTCTAAGAACCACACCTCCTCTACTGGATCATTCATTGCAAATGGATGGCTCATGTAGTATAATGTGGTAGCATTCTCTCTTTTCATAAATCAGCTACAAATTCAGAATTTTTGAGATTCTGTCTGATTGACAACATCTCAAAATGGCCATAGCCCCAGTCACAAGGGAAACTGGGGAAGAAATTTAGCTTTTCAGACTCCATGACAGGATGCAAGACACAGCTCGCTCTAAGAACTGAGTACAGCAATCAACTGTGGTAGAGTATGTCCTGCTCTCTGCTTTCTATCTTTTCAATTTATCCTGACTGGGTAATCAATCTGTTTAACAGTGGATGTGTTCAAACCAAACTTATAAAACACATGAACAAATAAACAAAAACACTGACTGGAGTGAGCAGGGCAAAGAAGAAATCTTAGGGGATGCCAGACAGAGAGAAAATCAGGAGTTAAGTTTTTGAATGGAGAGCTTATGATTAGACATTTATTTCCAAGCTAGTGCTGTTTGTATGGCTAGAGAGCAAAATATGAATCATAAAATGATGAACTAAGCTTGGAATTGTAAGAAACCAAGTCCTAATGAGGTTTATAGCCATGGTAAGACCATGCATTTCATCCTGGAGTCATTTGGGAGCTACGGGAATTATTTTAAGTTGAGAAAGACTAATAACATTTACATTTGTGAAAGAACATTCCACAGCTGCATGAAACGTGGTTTGGGGTGGCAGTAGCCACTCCAGGCAGAAAGTGGACAATTCATGGGGCACAGAGATGGGAGGGCAATTTGTAAACTGCAAAATAAATAGGGATGCGAATACAAGCTAAGTTTTCAGCAATGTTAATGAGGGAGAGGAGAGTTTATCTATCTAAGGGCTATAAATATGTCTATACTTAGATGGAGAGAGTATTGATGATTTTAGGTTTAGAAAAAAAAATTGGATTGTGGAACTATTCATAGCTCTGGGGCCATATTTGAGAAGAAAGTGATGATTTTACCTAGATAGCTAAATATATGACCTGCCTGAAGGTATTTCATTGGGAAATATTTCACATAAAGTTAATTATATGCACAACAAGCAATGCCTGAGGGAAAGACCAGCTTTAGACATAGGTATTTATGAGTTTTTACATAGAGAAATTAAATAATGCCATGGCCGTAAGTAAAGTCTTACACATCAAGCTATAATGAGTAAACCAGGGGATAACATTTTCCAGAAGACCAGCTTTTAGGGGCAGTAAAAAAAAGAAGCCTCCAAATGGACTGAGAAGATGAATACAAATATATGGGAGAAAAACATAAGAAAAAGTACTAATTCAGTGGTTGAGAACATGAGAGGTTATTGAGAAATCAAAGTACATGATGTTGGCAAAATATTCATGGGGATAATCCCCAAATAGTTTCAAGAACAGTTAGAATAAGATGTCAAGGGAAGAAACCTAAATTCATGGAATCGAGGTTGGAATAATTGACAATAGAAGAGGAAGAGTGAAAATAGATCACTTCTCCAAAAAGCTTGACAATAAAGCAAGAGTTATTTGTGGAAGGTAGGCTCTATTTCCAGATAGCTCTGTTGGTAAAGAATCCTCCTGCAATGAGAGAGACCCTAGTTCAATTCCTGGGTCAGGAAGATCCACTAGAGAAGAGATAAGCTACCCACTCCAGTATTCTTGGGCTTCCCTGTGGCTCAGCTGGTAAAGAATCTGCCTGCAATGTGGGAGACCTGGGTTTAATCCCTGGATGGGGAAGATCCCCTGAAGGAGAGCATGGCAACCCATTCCAGTATTCTGACTTGGAGAATTCCACAGACTGTATAGTCTATGGGGTTGCAAAGAGTCCAAAATGACTGAGTGACTTTCACTTTCAAGCTAAAGTTCAGAATCATACAAGCAATAATATAAGGGCTTTGTTTGCTTGTTTGTTGATTTGTTTTTCATGCTGGAAGAGAATGAGTCTACCTACTCAATGGGACATAATTATTAAGGTATAATGAAATGGCAATCCACTCCAGTATTCTTGCCTTGGAATTCCCATGGTCAGAGGAGCCTGGCAGGCTACAGTTCCAGGGAGGTCACAAAGAGTTGGACATGACTTAGCAACTAAACAACAACAACATAATATTTGTCACATTATGTTTTCCTGGTTTGATGCTGCTTTGTTTCTGAATTCGTGTTTGGGAAAATCATGGTTTGAGAACTAAGACTATAACTTAGTCCAGAAAACCTGTTCGGTTCATTCTTTGTCTTTTTTAAAAAATGAAACTTTACATATCTACCCAAACTCCCAAGTTCTATTCCAAATCTTCACTTTTCAGGGACAACAATGAAAGAGAAGAATAAAAAAAGCAAAGAGCCTGAGTAGAGCAACTTTGAAACTGTTTATAAAGTAATTTCCTGTGAGTTAAAGAAGTTGTTCAGAGAATAACATTCACAGAATAAAGATGCATTGCTCACTTATTTAAACACATGCAAGGTGCTTACTACACAATGATCTCTGTTACCCTGACTTTTCAAGCGTTGATTGATTTATTCTTCCTGTATCAGTTTAATTTACTCTTTATTTTACAAGAAAAGAGAGTCCATCTTGGATTTAAAACCAAGAGAATTTAATCCAGGAAACCGGTTACAGATGCAGAGCTCAGTAACTAAACAAAAGAAGGTGAGGCATCCTAGTTTGCAACAGAAGAAACCTGTTCCTATTTCCAGTGGAGACAAAAAATGAGAACAATGGGGCTTGCCCAAGTGGCCTTGGACACTCCAGAGAAGCTGGAGCAACCTAGAATCTATCCAGTAGTAGCTAGAGACACAGCCTGGGGAGCTCCAGACACATCTGTGGAAAGATACTCAGGTGTTGTTAGGGAAACCACCAGAGACAGAGGTGTTGCCAGCTGAATTGTGTCCCCAGCTAGAATTCATATGTCAGAGTCCTGATTTCCAGTATGGCCCAGTGTGACTGCACTTGGAGATAGGGCCTTGAAAGAAGTGATTATGAGGTCATGTACATGGGCCCTAATCCAATATGACCAGTGTCCTTGTTATCTACCAGAGTTCTTGGCCTTCCTAATCAATAGAAACAGATCAGAGGCAATACCAAAAATTCCAGCAAGGCTTAACTGGGGCCCCTGCAGCAGCAAGTGGGAATGAGAACAAATAACAGGGCTTCTCTCACAGCTCGATTGGTAAAGAATCCACCTGCAAAGTAGGAGACCCTGGGTCAGAAAGATTCGCTGGAGAAGGGATGGACTACTCACTCTAGTATTCTTGGGCTTCCCTTGTGGTTTAGCTGGTAAAGAAGCCACTCGCAGTGCTGGAGTCCTGGGTTTGATCGCTGGGTTGGGAAGATGCCCTGGAGAAGGGAAAGGCTTCCCACTCCAATATTCTGCCCTGGAGAATTCCATAGACTATAGAGTCCATAGGGTCACAAAGAGTCAGATGTGACACAGCCACTTTTACTTATTAGTATTGTTTCTCACTGAGGTGGGACTAGCTTGTTCTTTATATGGGGTCAGTGTAGGGGTGCATTCAGGAGTTGGGCTGGAGGTATGGCTTAGGTGTTTTGCCAACCCCTTACACGGTATTGTGTACAAGAGGTATGTGAAGAACCCTAGTTTTACTCCTGAAACCCCTGATTTTCCTCCAGGCTCTGCAAAAGTGGCAGCCAGGTTTTCAAGTCTCTTTGTGTTTTTTGTCCAGAATTTACCCCAATTGCTCACACACACTTTTTTTTTAATCACATACAGTTTCTTTGTGTTTTGTTGCTCGAGGAGAGGTATGTCTAGGTGCAAACACTGCAGCACTGCAGCAAAGGGTCCCAGGTCACAACCTGTCTCATCCTTATAAGAATCAATTTGGAGACACAAAAGAGACAGTAGAGATGCATGCACACAGAGGAAAGGTCATATGAGAAAACACCAGGAAGACAGCCAAGTGCAAGCCAGGGAGGAAGACTTCAGAGAAAATAAACATGCTGATACCTTGATCTTGAACTTGTATCCTCCAGACCTGTGAGTAAACAAAGGTCTCCTGTGGGCTTCCTGGCAGCTCAGATGATAAAGAAACTGTTTGCAATTCAGGAGACTCAGGTTTGATCCCTGGGTCAGCAAGATGCCCTGGAGAAGGGCATGGCAACCCAATCCAGTATTCTTGCTTGGAGAATTCCTTGCACAGGGGAGCCTGGCAGGCGATAGTCCAAAGGAGTCTCAAAAAGTCAGACATGCCTGAGTGACTGACACTTTCTGCTGTTTAAGTTGACCAGTCAGTGGTATTTTGTTATAGGAGCTCAAGTAAATTAATACAGAGAGTCTAGACATACTCTGGCTTCTCCTTTCTCCCAGCTGCAAAGTCCCCCTATCTCTGCCTCCCATTGGTGAATCCTATCATTAACTTGGAGACTGTAAGTGCAGCCTGCAGGAGTAGATGCCATGTGATAGCAGAACAACTGAAATCCTGGGGACAGCAGACATCATAACAAACCCTACCTATCCTGCTACTTCACCCAACCTATGCTCTGTTGTAAAGTGTGCATACTAAGTTGTTTCAGTCGTGTCTGACTCTTTGTGACCCTATGAACTGTAACCTACCGGGCTCATCTGTCCATGGGGTTTTCCAGGCAAGGATACTGGAGTGGGTAGCCATTTCCTCCTCCAAGGGGATCTTCCTGACCCAAGGATTGGACCTGTGTCTCTTACTTCTGCTGCATTGCGGGCAGATTTTCTACCACTAGCACCACAAAGAGAAGACAACTATACTTAGATAAGTTGAGCTGCTCAACTGGAGTGAAGTTATAGCTAGATATGGATCCAAACTACTTGCCTTAAACAGCAGCTTTGCTGACTCCAGGATGACTGAACATCAGTGGAGTAACAGCCTTCTTTTGCTACCCCTTTCACTATTTTCAGTGAACACTTGGGCTATGACGAGGAATAAGGCAGTTGAAGGTCACTCATGGAAACACACAGCATGGAGGTTGCTGCAAACTGTAAGGGGAGGTGATGTGGCTCCTCTAGACTGTATGGAAGGTTGGTCCTCTGTATCACGGGTTTCATATTCATAGATTCAACCAGCCACAGACACAAAATATCTCAGAAAATAAATTTCATAAAATTCTGAAAAATTAAAACTGATTTTGCTGCATACCTGCAATTATTTATGTTCCTTTTACATCGAGTTAGGTACTATAAGTAACTTAGAGATGATTTCAAGTATGTGGGAGAATGTTCATAGGTTATATGCAACTATTATAGAATTTTATGTAAGAGACTTGAGCATAAGCTTTTGTACTCTCTGGGGTCCTGGTACCAATACTTTGTGGATATCAAGGGACTTTATTTCCAAGCTGATTCAATTAAGTCAAGTATTTCCAAGGTTTTGAAACAACATTTTCACATATAATGCTATGTTTTGTTTCCTTCTAATCCTGTATTTCATTGTAAGTGCTATAGTTACTACTCTGCATTTATACAAATGGAAAGTGCTTTGTGCTTACATAAATACAAGATATAATGTGCATGGTCATTCATCTCTGACTCCTTGCAATCCCAAACTATAGCCTCCAAGGCTCCACAAGAAATAGTGGAGTGGGTTGCTATTTTCTTCTGCAGAGAATCTTCCTGACCCGGGGAACTAATCTTCATCTCTTGTATCTCCTGCACTGGCAGGTGGAATTTTTGGAAAGCCCATACAACACATAATAGATTATTGAAACTAGACATCTTTGGGGGTAAAAATTTTATTGCTTAAATGCACCAAATGCGTTTGGTCATTGCTTTTATTGACTAACCAGATTATATCTTCTCTTGAGTCCATAGACACTTCTGACTGAAATTCATCACCTTAGTGTTGCCAATATATTTTGATTATTAAGGGTGAAACTAACAAACTGATGAGGATGATGTGAAGAAAGAAATTAGCTGACTACACAGATTTTCCACATCCGATCCAAGAGTTTGGGTTGCTTACCAACAAGGCCCCAGCTGTAAGTGTTAAAACCACAATCTTGCCCATAACAGACAATCTGAACCTACATTACCAAGATTCCTTATAATTAATTGGGGTCTCCTAGTCATGTTTCAGTGACAGATTTATTATTAATAATTTTGATAATTTGGCAATCATACTTTAAAGCATTAAGTGACACATCTAAGAAATATAATGAACTCTGTCACAAGAGTAAATACAAATTCTTACCAGGTGATATGCATATTAATGAGAATGCCTTCAAAGGACATGCTCTAATCAGTGACATTACTGCTCTACTCAGGCTGCATCACAAATTGTGATTTTGAGTAAATTAGTAGCCTACTCAATAAATTTCAGATGTACAAGCTGAATTTAGAAAAGACAGAGGAATCAGAAATCAAATTGTCAACATCCATTGGATCATAGAAAAGGCAAGAGAATTCTAGGAAAAACATTCACTTCTCTTTCACTGAATACACCAAAGCCTTTGTGTGGCTCACAATAAACTGGAAAAGTCTTGAAAAGAATACCAGACCACCTTACCTGCCTCCTGAGAAACCTATATGCAGGACAAGAAGCAAGAATTAAAATCAGACAATGGACTGGATCAAAACTGGGAATGGAGTACAATCAAGGCTGCATTTTGGCACCCTGCTTATGTAGTTTTTGTGCAGAGTACATCATGTGGAATGCCAGCCTGGATGAATCACAAAGTGGAATTAAGATTGCTGAGAGAAATGTCAACAACCTCGGACATGCAGATGACGCCACCCTAAAGGCAAAAAAGCTGAAAGAAACTAAAGAGCCTCTTGATGAAGGTAAAAGAGGAGACTGAAAAAGCTGGCTTAAAACTCAACATTCAAAAAATGAAGATCATGGCACCTGGTCCCATCACTTCTTGGCAAATAGATGGGGAAACAATGGAAACAGTGAAAGATTTTATTTGGGGGGCTTCAAAATCACTATAGATGGTGACTGCAGCCATGAAATTAAAGGACACTTCCTCCTTAGAAGGAAAGCTATGAAAAACCTAGACAGTGTATAAAAAGCAGATACATCACCTTGCCTACAAATGTCCGTCTAGTCAAAGCTATGGCTTACCCAATATTCATGTATGGACATGAGAGTTGGACCATAGGCTGAGTGCTGAAGAATTGATGCTTTTGAACCATGGTGCTGGAGAAGACTCTTGAGAGTCCCATGGAGAGCAAGGAGATGAAACCAGTCAATCCTAAAAGAAATCAGTCCTGAATATTCATTAGAAGGACTGATGATGAAGCTGAAGCTCCAATATTTCGGCTCCCTGATGCAAAGTCAGTTCATTGGAAAAGACTCTGATGCTGTGAAAGGTTAGAGGCAGGAGGATGAGATGGCTGGATAGTATCACTGACTCAGTGAACATGAGTTTGAGCAAACTCCAGGAGATATTGAAGGACAGAGAAGCCTGGTGTGCTGCAGTCCATGGGGTTGCAAAAATTCAGACATGACTGAGCAACTGAATAACAACTAAATGATTTTGATTGCTTCAACAGAAATTGTTATTTTCTGTAGCATTTTTCTTTCACCAGTCTGTAACTTGTGATGTATGCTCACTATCCTACTTCCATTTAAAACTTTCAGATTCTGAGGATTTCTGATAACTCTGTAATAACCTTGAAAGGAAAGCTCAAATGGTCTTTCATATCTTAGGATCCTGAAGATATATCACCTTTTTAATAGGATCTCTTGGTTGTTTTGCATAATTCATGGCTCACATAAGATTTTAACAAGGAAAAATGCATAGTTTATATGATGTTTTGCTGGCATTCTGCATATTGATTGTCTATTATATTTTATGTCTTAATTGCAATATTTTTCTGAAATAATTCAATTTTAAGTGGTAGGACTATAATACTAAGAGTGACTCAGAATTCTTCATGCTAGGGGTTTCTCACATTTGCATACTCTAATCCTTTTTCATTTCAGATTAGAAAGTGAAGGCATTTCTAGTTGCTATTTGATTATGAGACTTTAAAGAAGTCCCTTTTTCAGCAGAACTTCATGATCTTCTTTCAGTAATTCTGGAAAACCAACATTTTACTAAATCTTACTCCAGACCCTCCCTGTAATATAGATAGACTTCTTTTAAAAGCAAAGTTTGTGCTTAGAAAAATATTAATAATGCTTAGTAAATTAATGTTACCTCCCCCGAATTTTAATTAAAGTGTGATGAAAATAAATAATCACACAATAAAGCAAGATAGAGCATTTGATAGTTTAAGCATGTCATTTCTCATTTAGCTTAGGTGGTGGTGGGGGCAACAAAGCAATCAACCAAAAATAATAATAAAATAACTTTTTAATGCAACTGAGTCTCTAAACAGAAACCTTTCAACCTTCTATAATCTAATTTTATTAGTTCAATAAGCTTACTAGTCTCCTGTTGAAGCAACTATTCTTTCTTAATCACTTTTATAGTTTCCACTAGTGGACAACATATGGAAATAGTTTTAAATCCATAATCATTTGTCTTGCTCCAATCCACATTTTCCAGTGTGGACATATGTACTTTTGAATTTTCTGGAATTCAGGCTTAGGTTAATTTAATTTATCTGAAATGACCAAAAATAGGGAGATGTTAGATAAAGGCTAATTATAAGGACTTTTGAAAATAGGAAACATGACTCTCTTTATGCTGCTAAGTAGCTTCAGTCGTGTCCAACTCTGTGCGACCCCATAGACGGAAGCCCACCAGGCTCCCCTGTCCCTGGGATTCTCCAGGCAAGAACACTGGAGTGGGTTGCCATTTCCTTCTCCAATGCATGAAAGTGAAAAGTGAAAGGGAAGTCGCTCAGCTGTGTCCGACTCTTAGCGACCCCATGGACTGCAGCCTACCAGGCCCCTACATCCATTGGATTTTCCAGGCAAGAGTACTGGAGTGGGGTGCCATCGCCTTCTCCGGGCTCTCTTTATAGATGTATGTAATTCAACCATCACCAAAATATGTCTAAACCCATTTTTGAGTTAATTGATTGCATGAAATCCATTCAAATAAGCAGTTACATCATCCTTTATCTACTATTCAAGTAAATGTGATTGCTTCACCCTCTGAAAGTTAGGACAATCATAATCATAAAAGACCCAGGGAATCTGTGTGAGTAGACGGAAAAAAAAAAAAAAAAAAACAGTGAAATAGTTATGTTCATCTTTTACGCACCTCTTTTTTTTCCTTTGTTCAGATGGTCATATTAAGTAGAGACAGCCTAAAATGACATGATTATGTGAATACGTGTGAGAAGCCAACAAATGTTCAGCTCCAAAGACAGTGCTGTCTTTCTTCCCCTGTTTTGGTGAATAAGAGCACATTTTGACCTTAGTACAATTTGTGAGATTAGTACAATGACAATGGAAGTAATATTCGAGATTAACTTGCCAAGGCACAAGTCCAGGCCCCATCGTTTTCTATTTAAATTTAATATAAAAAACCTATCACATCCATTGTATTGGGGAAGGTTTGTTATTCTATCAATAAAATAGAATCTTGATTTCCTTTGTCTAATGCGCTTTGTCTGTGTAGCTTTCTAAATCATTGCATGAAAATTCATAGAGTTCTTTGGGAAACTATAGAGGAAAATTCAACCTGAAAATCTAATCTATTTGTTTTAAATTTGTTTTAAAGCAATGGTTCTCCACCAGGGCCGATGTTTTTTTTTAACTCCAGGGGACATTTTCCCCTGATATTTTCAGTTTTCACAGCTGGAAAAGTGTTACTGTCATTTAATAGATAGTAGCCAAAGATGCTGATCAACATCCTTCAGTGTATGGAAGAGGCTTCCCATAATTATTCAACCCAAGAGGTGGAGAAATGCCACTTTAAAGAATAAAAAATGAAAATGCTTCTTACCTTTTCAGAGAGAAAAGCTGTTGTATAGAATGTGAAAACTTGCCTCCCCTCAAAAACCTAGTCACTGTGCTCAGATGCTTATATAATTTTTAAATCAAAACTATATCTCAAATCTCTATGGATTTCTGCTATGGAAATAGCTGAATACATGTCTTTTGCTCTGTGACCAAATTATGATTTAGTGGTAAGGTTGAAAATCTCTGAAGCCAAACATAAAGAAAGTTGATTTTTAAAGAGGTCACTGCTTATGATTAGATGAGGTTGTGTGGGTATAATGTAAATGGGAGAAGGAATGAATGTAGATAAAACAATACATTTGAGAAATACATCCTTAACATTTTTAAATAGATGATAGTGATCAATATCACCTGGTTGGAAATACCTTGAAGATTAAATATAAATAATAATAATGGTACCATCACTCAACTTCTTAAGCCTTAATATTATAGACAGTAAAAGAAAGTTGAATCTACTATCTAATATAGATATGCTTTGGGATATGAAGGAGATTGAATGTATCAGTTATTTCCAAGTCTCAGTATTCTAACAACACCTCAGTGAAGCTACTTAATGGATCTGTTTGAGATGCTCTAACCTTGATGGACCAGATAAGATAATGAAGCAAGCATCTGTTGGTTTATTAGGTATTTGGGGGGCTACATATTTGTGAGTTTTTCTCTCTTTAAAAACATAAGGAACACTCACATGAGTGTTTTCAGTTTTCAAAATGTTTCAGCCCTTTTTTAAATAAAAAAAATAATATAAAACTGGTCAAGTTGACCCAATCAGCAGCATGTCTTTAATTTACAAGTTTGTCTCTCTAGAAAACACTACAGTGACATCAAAGAAAATTAGGCATTAACCATGTGAGTGGATCTTTATAAAATTAAATTGTTATAAATTAATCTGCTGATGGGGCATTAAGGCCCATTGTATGGGTATACAACCTAGGAAGTTAGATAGTATTCTGACCTTGGCTTCATACTTTGTTATTGCTATCTTGATGATGGGTTTTGATGTGATGATTTTTGAACAATAGGTCCTGCATTTTCACTTTCCCTTAGGCCCTGCCCATTTTTGTAACTAGTCCTGGTGGGCAGGGTTGGGAGAAAGGAACCAGCAAAAACTGACTTTGCTCTAAGGGACGGGCACTAGCAGGCAAGCAGGCACAAGGAAGTGCCTTCATCCTGATGGCAGAGAGGGGCTGCTGTAGTTAGTGTAACATCCCTTCCTTTAAAACAGCCTTCTTAACCTCAGCACAGTTGACGTTTAGGCCAGAAAACTCCTTTGCTCAAGGAGTTAACCTGAGCACCATAGAATCTTTAGCCACATTAGTGCTGTTTTCCCACTTGATGAAAATAGCAACAGCCTCACTAACAAATTTTGACAATGAAAACAAACTCCAGAAATTGCCAAATATCCTTTGGGTAGCAAATTTACTGTCATTTGTGAAGTATTGCCTGTTGCTGTCATTAAGCCATGTCTGACTCTTTGTAGCCCTATGGACTGTAGCCCACCAGGCTCCTAGTGTCCAAGGGATTTCCCAGGCAAGAATTTTGAAGTGGGTTATCATTCCCTCCTCCAGGGGAACTTTCCAACCCAGAGACTGAACCTACATCTTCTGCATTGGTAGGAGAATTCTTTACCCGTCAGCAACCAGGGAAGCCTGAAGTATTGTCTTAATATAAGAAGACAAGGAAAAGAAGGCTGAGCACCAAAGAATTGTTTTTGAACTGTGGTATTGGAGAAAACTCTTGAGAGTCCCCTGGAGAGCAAAGTCAAACCAGTCAATCCTAAAGGAAATCAATCCTGAATCTTCATTGGAAGGACTGATGCTGAAGCTGAAGCTCCAATACTTTGGCCACCTGATGCAAAGAACTGACTCATTATAAAAGATACTGATGCTGGGAAAGATTGAAGGCAGGAGGAGAAGGGGAAGATAGAGGATGAGATGGTTGGATGGCATCACTGACTTGATGGACAGGAGTTAGAGCAAGCTCCGGAAGTTGCTGATAGAGAGGGAAGCCTGGTGTTCTGCAGTCTGTGAGGTCACAAAGAGTCAGGCAGGACTAACCAGCTAAACAACACAGCTGTCTCAAAATGATACAGTGAGACCTCTGTTCTCATCTCTAGAAAAGAAAAAACTAAGGTAAACAGTAGACCCCTACAACCTCTGCTTGGAGGTTAGTTCTGCAATTTATTATTAAAACCAAAATACTCTCAGAGTTAAAATGGATGCTATTAATAATTATGCTGGGACACAGATTGAAACAATACTGTACTGACAAAAAAGGAATACTGGCCTTATTATTATTATTATCTATACGCCATACACAACTAAATAGCCTCTTAACCTGGGACTGAGTGGCAAAGTGGTGACTGAGTGAAGGAGAAATTTATAACATGTTTTATATGTCTATACATTCAGTATATAGGTTTGGTTTCAATTTCAAAGTGTTAGAAAGGTTACCTTATGAAGCCTTGGAGAGTTAGAGAATGACAGGAAGTAATCTTCAAATTCTTGGCATTAGCTTGTAGAATTCATTCTCCTAGAGTGGATCTGAGATTCTCACAAAACATACTCAGAATTCACTCAATTCCCTGATTCACAACCAAGGGCATCATTTCTTCTCCAGAAATACGTGTGCCTTGAATTATTTTGGATCATCTGAAAAGCTGGTTGCAAATTTGGACATAGTGTTTTCTTGTAATTCTCTTTACCCTACCTATTGACAAATATATCTGTTATTCCTTTTCCTGAAGGCCCTAATTTCTAGGGCTTAATCATCACTTTTCCTACATCCTATATCTTCAAGGGCTCGATAGCACTGTCAGTAGAAGGTGAAATATATTTTGTAAGAAAATGTTATCGATTTGAAAAATAGCCAAATTGCAAAAAATGTATTTAGTATTTGATAAAGGAGAAATTTTCATAGACAGCAATGATAAGACAATGAAAATGTTATCAAAATTATACTAGACATGAATTTACCTTTATTACATATCTTTCTTTCCTCAGTAATTTAAAGCATAAAATAAATTATTTTCCAGTAAAAAACAACTTCAGATTTTTCACTAGTTAGAAAAAACCATGAGACAATGTTCTTTTTTGCTAATATTCTTAATATTTTATATTTATAGCAATGAAAATATTTCTTAAAGGAGTGTTATTATTTTGTTAACAAAGGAATACTCTTTGTGCTTCTATCACAGTAATAAAATTACTTTTAGTCTAATATAAGTTTACTTGTTTCTTTTCTGTTTTAGGCTGCCTCTTACTACGTACCAAAAATATAGCTTTTTCTACTTACAATTTGTTTTCAAGATAATGAGGTTTTCACTTTTTGAAGGCTTAGTAATACAATTAAGTCTTGAAAAGAATAGTTTTCATTGTGTTGTCCTTTAACTATAAATGATAATGATCAAATGCTCTAAAAATTTAGACTTTGTTTCATTTCAAAATCCAAACATGACTTCTTTTACAGGAAATATTATGCAATTTTTTGACTCAGTTCTTGGACTTAAGAAAAATGTACTTTTATCACAAATAAGGCTAACTGATCTCATTTCCAGTTAATAATCATAAAACTCAAGCAGGCCTTTCCTGTCACCCAGCAATCCTATTTTAGTTGCTCTTGTTCATTCATATTCTTCAAGGGAAAGGTCCATATCTCTCTCAATTTCTACTTCAGTATTCTCTAATTCATCTCTATGAACCATAGCCAGCCAGACTCTGTCCATGGGATTCTCCAGGCAGGAATATTGGTTTGGGTTGCCATGTCTTCCTCTAGGGTATCTGCCTGACCCAGTGATCAAACATCCGAGTTGTTGACCACTAGCGTCATCTGGAAGCCCAGTTCATCTCTACCTAGGCCAAATCCTTTAACTTTTCTCCAGTTTGTGATTTTGTCGTTATTGTCATTTCATTTGTGGGAATATTTGGTTGTTTCCCACCCTCAGACTTCTTGTAATTCTTTTATATGGATGCTGTAACAATTCCCTTTCAAAAATTCATGTTTCAATTGGCTGGATTTTAGTTGTTCTTTTATTTGTTGGATGTTTGGAAAAGTTCGGATGTTTGGAGTTAGAAAAAACCAGGTAGACTTCAGAATGTGCAAATTCATGGCTCCCTCGCTGTTGCTCCTCCGTTTGACTGTGTCCATAAACTTTTAGAGTTCTATAGTCTTACTTCTTCTTTCTCTCCACACCTCAACTGGTTAAGGACAGCCTCTAAGTCTAACTCTGAGTTGCCCATGACTTCACTGGCTACTGACTCCAAAGCACAGACCATGCTTATCTTTCAGGATGGATAACTCACATAGTATAATCTGGAATTTTCCTTATTCAGGTTACCTAGGCCCTTTAGGAGCCTTTTCTCTCTACCTTGCCCAGTGTTCCTACTCTAGTTCAACTTGGCCCTATTTTCAGCAGTTCCACTTTTGGGTAAAGCACTTTGCTTCAGGGGATATGTTTTTGCTGCTTTTTTTTCTGAGATGTGCCGCTCTAAAGGGCCCAGACCCTTCTTTCTTTATGCTTTGGCCACAGCTTCTGCCTTCCCACAGGCTCTGCTGCTTTAAGCTGCTGTGTCATGACTTACATTCAGTGTTTACCCTGAGGACATTCTCTGCCTTCTAGTTTTGCTGAAAATGCACCTCAGTTTATAAGGTTTTGGTTTTCTGTTTCTTCAAATTATTCTAAATGGTTTAAAAGAGGGGGAAAAAAAACAGGAAAAATCAAAAATGAAATTATCTTTATATTAACACCATCTCTTCACTGACTTTTCAAAGTCCATCATATACAGTCATTCAATTTTACATCAAATAAAAAGACAATATTTATTAAACAATGAATATAATCTCTCTCTCTTTTTCCCTCCACCTTACCCACCCTCTTCTCAAGGATGTCTTGTGCCTTGCAAAGAATAATGAAAAGGGTATAAATGACACAATAAATATTGAAGGTTCAGATATACAGGCAGAAAAACTTGCAAGCTAGAACTGCAATAGATTCAAATGTTGGATCTAGTTATATGAATAAAAACATTTACATGTTAGCTATGGAAAGAATATTTTTCAATAGTCTCTATTCAATAGGCATTATAAAATTATCTTTACTGTATCTTTAAAAATTTTTATTTTGGTTTTAATTTAAACTGTTATTTAAATTTACTTCCAAAATATGTAGTTTCAAGTCAACTTGCAAACACTGAATTAGGTGCACTAAATATTAATAAACTGTGCCAACCCTCAAAATGAATTACCAATATAAAAACAAATACAAGATGCAGGAAATATGATATGGATTATTTTTTCACACTGCATATTCTCTCTGCTCCACAGAAACATACTCTAGATAATTTGAGTTATTTAGAAGAATGCTTTTATTACTAGAATTCTCATTAAACTACAGAATCTGAAAAATTACTTTCTGTTTTCTATAGGGGAGGTGCAAACATGCCATCCAGGAATTATTGAAGCACAATTTATTATACATTTTGTTTGTTTCATCTTTTTTTAAGAACTCTGTATTCTTTTTAAAAAAAGACTTTTAGCCATTCTGGGTCTTCATTGCTTCTTTTTCTAGTTGCAGTGAAAGAGAGCTATTCTTTAACTGTGTGTACAGGCTTCAGTAGTTCTGGCCCCATGAGCTTTGTTACCCCACAGTGTGTAAAATCCCCCTGGACCAGGAAATGAACCTGTATCCCTTGCACTGGCAGCAGATTCTTAACCACTGGACCACGAGTAAAGTCCCTCCATTAATTTTATATCAATTTTTTGCCCATGTACTGTTTTGGGAAAGCATGGCATGAGGGATGCATTCAATAAACACTACAGATTTTCAGTCCTTTACTCAAAATATTTAGGGCCAGATGTGTTTCATAACTCACATTTTTAATATTTTAGAAAGATGGATGGGCACAGAGATGGGGTATCATTTAATGCTTCAGTATGGTCTTGATAGTACAGTTATTGCTGAAATATAACAGATGAAATGCCTACATATTCATTACAATTGAAAACAGCACAAGGAAACCTAAATAGTCATAATCATTGCAACAGTATTTTGTTGTTGATAGGAGTTACTTAAAAAATCCAATTGCAAAGGTCTTGGATTTTAGAGTGGAAGATAAAAGTTTAGACTGGGGCCTGAAGATGTCTCTGCAATGTGCTAAGTAGTTCAAGACACCTTTACACACAAAGCTAGAGAGGTTTGGAAGAATTTTAAGTACCATCCACATGTCAGGAAAAGAAACACAGCTGTAAGAGACGAGATGTGAATTTCATAATTCTGTACATGAGTGATGGGCTGGTTTGCTCCTGACTTTGGCTTAGGAAGTAGCTTTTCTTGCATTTCCAAGACTTAAAACAAGAAAATTATGTGACCACTAAGTGAAAGATGGTGTTACATCCCACTCAATAGGTTTATCTTCCCTTTTAGAAAAGGATATATGTCTAATATAAATAAAATATGTCATACCAGCTTGAAGCTGTATATATTTGAAGAATCAAACAAGTGATGAGGGCAATGAATTCTAGGAGAGTTTAGAGATTTAGAAGTTAAAGTGACAGTAGTTCTTCCAGTCTTTTCAATCCTAACTCCCGGCATCGCCAAGAAATGCTGCATTCGGAGGAAGGAAGGGATTTGGACGTGTCAATTGTTCTCAAAATTTACAGTCAAAGAATTATTTGTTTTATTGAGGACTGTATAAGACTGCGTATGTAGGTGAATGGGTTTTCATGCATATACACGGATGTGAGAAAAAGAGGGAGAGAGAGGATAAATTAATAAGTTTTTGCATACCTTCCATGGAATTTGAGAAAAATGCTCTATCAGATGATCATAAAATATATTATGGCTATATTAAATACTTTTTTATTTTATTTATTCATTTATTAACACATTTAATCACTTATGTATTTGTTTAATTTTATGTCAGATATGGTCCTAAGCACACAATAAATCATTGGAAAAATTAACTGCCATTTTTAAGACTATATCACATGCTTTTTTTAAAATCAATTTTCTCTGTAGCAGCAAATAATGTTTGATTAGTATACACAGAAAGAGTCAAATTAAGTTCAATATTTGGCAGAAGGAATATTCAATACAAAAGAGTTATTTGTCATTTTTATGCTTTCCAATGTTCTCAAAAGACATAAGTTCAAGCAGTCTATGTCCATTAATATTGCAATTCCTAATAATCTATACTACTTGCAGGAAAAGGAAAAAAGTTTTTCTTAAAGAAGCCGTTTGAAAATTAGCAAGTTAGGTGTACACATTGAAAAAAAGCACCCGTTTATTTTTCTGAAAATAAGCTATAAATAAATGTCCTAAGTTGCAGATATCCATGTAAATTTACTCATACAATAATTCCATTATGATGCTATACATTATGCTTATATTTTATGTATGTTATTTATTGCATACATTATGACTTAAAGAGTAAGGTTAGCTAAAAGTGCTCTTCTTAATGTAGGAATACTTCCCACACTATATTAGCTTCAAAAAGATATATATTATATTGTAGGATTTTCTGTATCTTGAGCCAAATTTTAACAACATACATTGTGTGTATATAAAGGGGCATTGCCAGGGATTTATTAGAGCCTATGGTCCTTCACAAAAGGTCTACAGAATTCTGAATTCATGGAACTTATCTGGCAGTCCAGTGGTTAAGTTTGCCTTCCAATGCAGGGAGTGTAGGTTAAATCCTGGCCAGGGGGCTAAGACCCCACATTTTCTGGTGCCTTGCCGCTAGAACATGGAAGCAACTTAGATATCCATCAGCAGATGAATGGATAAGAAAGCTGTGGTACATATACACAATGGAGTATTACTCAGCCATTAAAAAGAATACATTTGAACCCGTTCTAATGAGGTGGATGAAACTGGAGCTAATTATATGGAGTGAAGTAAGCCAGAAAGATAAACACCAATACAGTATACTAACACATATATATGAAATTTAGAAAGATGGCAATGATAACCCTGTATGCGAGACAGCAAAAGAGACACAGATGTATAGAAAAGTCTTTTGGACTCTGAGGGAGAGGGAGAGGGTGGGATGATTTGGGAAAATGGCATTGAAACATGTATAATATCATATAAGAAACAAATCACCAGTCTAGGTTCGATACAGGATACAGGATGCTTAGGGCTGGTGCACTAGGATGACCCAGAGACATGATATGGAGAAGGAGATGGGAGAGGGGGTTCAGGATTGGGAACACATGTACACCTGTGGTAGATTCATGTTGATATATGGCAAAAACAATACAGTATTGTAAAGTAAAATAAAGTAAAAATTAAATATATAAAATGAATTTAAAATAAAAAAACAGAACTCAGAGTACAAATCAATGTTCCCTGTGTTTGGGTTGAAGAGAGGACTATATCAGTTGGGCATATTCACTTACAAATATTTCTAAAAACTTTAATATAATAATGTACAGTCTCCTAAAATTACTATGGCTGTATCATATATATATATATATATATAATTTATACTTAATAACAGACCACCTAACCTGCCTCTTGAGAAACCTATGTGCAAGTCAGGAAGCAACAGTTAGAACTGGACATGGAACAACAGACTGGTTCCAACTAGGAAAAGGAGTACATCAAAAATGTATATTGTCACCCTGCTTATTTAACTTATATGCAGAGTACATCATGAGAAACACTGGGCTGGAAGATGCACAAGCTGGAATCAAGACTGCTGGGAGAAATATCAATAACCTCAGATATGCAGATGACACCACTCTTATGGCAGAAAGTGAAGAGGAAATAAAAATCCTCTTGATGAAAGTGAAAGAAGAGAGTGAAAAAGTTGATTTAAAGCTCAACATTCAGAAAACGAAGATCATGGCATCTGGTCCCATCACTTCAAGGGAAATAGTTGGGGAAATAGTGGAAAGAGTGGTAGCCTTTATTTTGGGGGGCTCCAAAATCACTGCAGATGGTGATTGCAACCATGAAATTAAAAGATGCTTATGACAGAATGATCTCTGTTCATTTCCAAGGCAAACCATACAATATCACGATCATCCAATTCTATGCCCCAACCAGTAACGCTGAAGAAGCTGGAAAGTGAAAGTGAAAGTTAAGTTGCTCAGTTGTGTCCGACTCTTTGGGACCCCATGGGCTGTAGCCCACCAGGCTCCTCCATCTGTGGGATTCTCCAGGCACGAATACTGGAGTGGGTTGCCATTTCCTTCTCCAGGGGATCTTCCCAGTCCAAGGATTGAACCCAGTTCTTCCGCATTGCAAGCAGACGCTTTAACCTCTGAGCCACCAGGGAAGCCCCAAGCTGAAGTTGAACAATTCTATGAAGACCTACAAGACCTTTTAGAACTAACACCCAAAAAACATGTCCNTGGAAGGAAAGTTATGACCAACCTACGTAGCATATTCGAAAACAGAGACATTACTTTGCCAACAAAGTTCCATCTAGTCAAGGCTATTGTTTTTCCTGTGGTCATGTATGGATGTGAGAGTTGGACTGTGAAGAAAGCTGAGTGCCGAAGAATTGATACTTTTGAACTGAGTGTTGGAGAAGACTCTTGAGAGTCCCTTTGACTGCAAGGAGATCCAACCCGTCTATTCTAGAGGAGATCAGTCCTGGGTGTTCTTTGAAAGCAATAATGCCAAAGCTGAAACTCCAGTACTTTGGCGACCTCATGCAAATATTTGACTCATTGGAAAAGACTCTGATACTGGGAGGGTTTGGGGGCAGGAGGAGAAGTGGACAACAGAGGATGAGATGGCTGGATGGCATCATGGACTCAAGGGGCGTGAGTTTGAGTGGACTCCAGGGGTTGGTGATGGACAGGAAAGCCTGGCATGCTGCAATTCATGGGGTTGCAAAGAGTTGGACACGACTGACCGACTGAACTGAGCTGAACTAAATGTTTTAAAATGGGACAGTATATCATGTATATTTATCATATTTTGCAATAGTAAAATAGTTATTTTTCTACTCCACATAGTCCCATAATCCTTCATAGATACCCATGGGAAACTTTAGAATGCTTGTGAGAAATAAAGTGGCTGACTGCATTCTCTATTCCAACTTTTGATTGACTCCTTTATAATATTATAAGTTCACACATACACACTCATACATATAATGCACTAAAATATACAAATATTTTATTTTATGTAAGAATATGAAAACTATTACAACACTGATAAAGGCTTAAATATATCTTACAATGTAATTTCAAATGAATGAATAATTATTTCTTATTTTAATGAGCAATAACTATAATTTTAATTGATAATTTAAATTACCTTTTCAAACAAATCCAAAATGATTGGAGATTTAATTGATGTTCCAACCTATGTTATAATAAATAAAGCTGCTATGAATCTGAGAACTGAATTATAAGCTATCCTTGTGATTTTAACTTTAAAGTGGAATTGGTAAAAATTAACAAGTTATAATGCTTTATCACCTTCCTTTTCAGTTCAGTGACTCAGTCACTGAATTCTTTGTGGATTCTTTGTGACCGTATGTCAGGCTTCCCTATCACCAACTCCCAGAGCTAGATCAAACTCATGTCCATGAAATCGGTGATGCCATCCAACCATCTCATACTCTGTTGTCCCCTTCTCCTCCTGCCTTCAGTTTCCCCCAGCATCAGGTTCTTTTCCAATGAGTCAGTTCTTTGCATCAGGAGGCCAAAGTAGTGGAGTTTTAGCCTCAGTATCAGTCCTACCAATAAATATTTAGGACTGATTTCCTTCAGGATTGACCGATTTGATCTCGTTGCAGTCCAAGGGACTCTCAAAAGAAAAAAAAAAATCTTCTCCAATACCACAGTTCAAAAACATCAATTCTTCAGCACTCAGCTTTCTTTATGGCACAATTCTCATGTGCATACATGACTACTGGAAAAACCACATCTTTGACTAGATGGACCTTTTTTGACAAAGTAGTCTCTGCTTTTTAATACACTGTGTTGGTTTGTCATAGCTTTTCTTTCAAGGAGCAAGCATCTTTTGATTTCATGGCTGCATTCACCATCTTCAGTGATTTTGGAGACAAAGAAATATCCTATTTCCATTGTTTCCCCATCTATTTGCCATGAAGTGATGGGACCGGATGCCCTGATCTTCATTTTTTGAATGTTGAGTTTTAAGCCAGCTTTTTCACTCTCCTCTTTCAATTTCATCAAGAGGCTCTTTAGTTCTTCGCTTTCTGTCATAAGAGTGAATGTCATCTGTGTATCTGAGATTATTGATATTTATCCCAGCCATCTTAATTCCAGCTTGTGCTTCATCCAGCCTGGCTTTTCACAGGATGTACTTGACATATAAGTTAAATAAGCAGGGTGACAATATACAGCCTTGATGTACTCCTTTCCCAATTTGGAACCAGTATGTTTTCCATGTCTGGAAATAGCTGTTGCTTCTTGACCTGCATACACACTTCTCAGGAGGCAGACCAAGTGGTCTAGTATTCCCATCTTTTGAAGAATTATCGAGTTTGTGGTGATCCAGAAGTCAAAGGCTTTGGCATAGTCAATAAAGCAGTAGTAGATGTTTTTCTGGAACTCTCTAGATTTTTCTATGATCCAACAGATGTTGGCAATTTAATCTCTGGTTCCTCTGCCTTTTCTAAATCCCATTTGAAATTCTGCAAGTTCACGGTTCATGTACTGTTGAAGCTTGGTTGGAGAATTTCGAGCATTACTTTGCTAGTGTGTGAGATGATTGCAATTGAGCAGTAGTTTGAGCATTCTTTGGCATTGCCTTTCTTTGGGATTGGAATGAAAACTGATCTTTCCCAGTCCTGTGTCCACTGCTGAGTTTTCCAAATTTGCTATAATATCACCTTCTTGTAACATGGTGCAAAAATCACAATTATGGATAACTAAAAAAAAAAAAGCAAAAAGTGTACAACACCAAAAGTGAAAGTGAACTGTAATGTAAACTATGGACTGTGTATAATGATGTTTAAATTAGATTCAACAATTGCCACAAATGTATCATCCTGATGAGAGATTGTAATGGGTGAATTATGCATTTGTGAAGATGGGGTATATGGGAAATCTGTAGTTTCTCCTTAATTTTGCTGTGAATCTAAAACTGCTTTAAAACAAATAATTAAAAAAAAATACCAAAAGTTAAAATATTACCAATTGTAAATAGGCAGTGTAGTCAATGCTGTGCCGCAGAAAAATTCTTATCCTTAAAGTATTTTAACATTAAAAACTTTTAAAAGATAGTATGAATGCACTTATGTCAAGAAAGTAAAACAAATGATAGACCAAATAATAGAGAAGCAATAGTTAGGATGCAGTTTTTCACATACATAAATTAATGAAGTTGCAAAAAGGAAAAAATGCAGAATAATAGTATTCATAAGTTCTTGAACTGTCCTTGGGGTCACATCTCCTGCTCAGTGTTCTGAATATCTTATTACAACAGACCAGTGAGGCTCCACTTAAGTCTGTTGTACAGAAAGAACTAAGACTTAGAAATACCCACACAATTCTGTAAATTATCCTTCAACTTAAAAATAAATAGATATAAAATTTTTAAAAAAAGAAATAGGAAGGAAATGGCATGGTCAAAAGAAGGCAAATTGGAAGTGGAATTTGAGCTAGCTTTATTTGAGTTTTTTTTTTTTTTTTTTTGAACATAATTGTTTACAATGTGGTGTTAGTTTCTGCTGAACAATGAAGTGAATCAGCTATATGTACACATATCCCTGGAGAAGGGTATGGCAAGCCACTGCAGTATTCTTGCCTGGAAAATCCCATGGACAGAGGATCCCAGTGGGCTTACAGTTCATAGGGTTGAACAGAGCTGGACATGACTGAAATGACTTAGCAGGCAGACACACATAAACCTGCTTCCTCTTGGACCTCCCTCCTACCCATCCCATCACTCAGCCACTGAGGCCCTCACAGAGCACCAAACTAGCTTTCTGTGCTATTCAGCAGGTTTGCACTACTTATCTGTTTTACACTTGGTGGCATATGTGTGTCAATCCTAATCTCCCAATTCGCCCCACCCTCCACTTCTTTCCTCTCCCACATCCACACGTCTGTTCTGTATGTCTGTGTCTCTATTCTTGCCTTGAAAATATGTTCATTTGTGTCATTTTTATAGATTCCACATACATGTGATAATATAGAATACTTGCTTTTCTCTTTCTGACTTACTTCAGTCTGTATGACAGGCTTTAGGTCCATCCACATCTCTACAAATAATCCAACTTCATTCCCCACTACGGTTGAGTATCATTCCATTTACATATGTACCACGTCTTCTTCAGTAAATAAATTATAATGTCTATAATATGCAAATTTAATGCAAATTTAAAGGCATCAGTTAAATAGAAAATTTTCTGGCTAGATTTTTGAACTAAAATCTCTCTGCTGTCTCCAACTCACTTATATATGCGGTATCTATTTTGCACCTTTAGAATTAAAAAAAAAAAGGTATTTCTGAAAACGCAGTGGGAGAAAATTATGGAAGAAATCTTGGGGAGGGTAGAGTATAAAACAGTAGATTATTGAGAGTTCATGATCTGCAAAGATCTGTAAAGCGTACATGTGGTGTGTGTATGCTCTGTTGTGTCTAACTCTTTGCAACTCCATGGAGAGTAGCCCGCCAGGCTCCTCTGTCCATGGGGATTCTCCAGGCAAGAATATTGGAGTGAATTGTCATTTCCTACTTCAGGGGACTTCCTGACCGTGGGAACAAACCTGAATCTCCTGCATTGACAGGGGGATTCTTCACCACTGCTCCACCTGGAACCCTGGCAAAGTAGGCATAGATGTGGGTATCATAGAGAAATGAGGGAATTGGCGATAGTTGATTCCTCATGCCTCATTTGCTGGAGAATTGGAGCTTTTGCCAGCACTTGCAGTTGTACAAATAGGCTTGGGAAGAGATCCTGAAAATGTAGGTGCCAGCTAAATCAAACTGAACAACTTACTGTACATCGCAACAAACTATGTCCTCCTCACCAGCTAGTCCTGAGCCACACTGTAAAAGCAAAGGAAATAACATACCCAGTAAAAATACGGCAAAAGTAGTATATATTTTGGAAGAGAATGTAAGATTCTTGTACTACTAGAGGTATAATTATATAAAGTAATTTTATAACTGTTAATAATATATTATAAAACAACAAGGAACCAGCAATCTAGCAGCAAAGGAAAGGGGGAAGGAAATGTTGGGGATGATAAAATTTGGTCATTGCCAAAGAAAGTATGAAGAAAAAGTGGGCAAAAATGAGACTGAAACCTGGACAAAGAGAGAACATGTAACTAGATGTTAGAAGTAATCAAGATAGGTCAGAATTCACAATATATTACATGGATTAAATTTCTGAGTAAAAGATTAAATATAATAAGACTATAGAAAAAAAAAGTAACAGAATGTGGTCCACTGGAGAAGGGAATGCCATACCACTTCAGTATTCTTGCCTTGAGAACGCCGTGAACAGTATGAAAAGGCAAGAAGACAAGACACTGAAAGATGAACTCCCCAGGTCATTAGATCAGGTACCCAATATGCTACTGGAGGTCAGTGGAGAAATAACTCCAGAAAGAAAGAAAGGATGGAGTGAAAGTGAAAATAACACCCAGTTGTGAATGGGACTGGTGATGGAAGCAGGGTTTGGTGTTATAAAGAGCAATATTTCGTAGGAACCTGAAATGTTAGGTCCATGAACCAAGGCAAATTGGAAGTGGTCAAACAGGAGATGACAAGAGTGAAATCTACATTATAGGAATCAGTGGACTAAGATAGACTGGAATGGGTGAATTTAACTCAGATGACCATTATATCTACTACTGTTGCCAGGAATCCCTTAAAAGTAATGGAGTAAACATCATAGTCAACAAAAGAGTCCGAAATGCAGTACTTAGATGCAATCTCAAAAACGACAGAATGATCTCTGTTCATTTCCAAGGCAAACCATTCAATATCACGGTAATCTAAGTCTATGCCCCAACCAGTAACGCTGAAGAAGCTGAAGATGAACAGTTTTATGAAGACCTACAAGACCTTCTGGAGCTAACACACAAAAAAGATGTCCTTTTCATTATAGGGGACTGGAATGCAAAAGTAGAAAGTCAAGAAATACCTGGAGTAACAGGCAAATTTGGTCTTGGAGTATAGAATGAAGCAGGGAAAAGACTAAAAGAATTCTGTCAAGAGAACACACTGGTCATAGCAAACACTTTCTAGCAACAACAATACAAGAGAAGACTCTACACATGGACATCACCAGATGGTCAACAGCAAAATAAGATTGATAATATTCTTTGCAGCCAAAGATGGAAAAGCTGTATACAGTCAGCAAAAAACAAGACTGGGAGTTGACTGTGGCTTGGATCATGAAATCTTTATTGCCAAATTCAGACTGAAATTGAAAAAAGTGGAGAAAACCACTAGACCATTCAGGTATGACCTAAATCAAATCCCTTATGACTATAAAGTGGAAGTGAGAAATAGATTTAAGGGACTAGAACTGAGAGAGTGCTTGATGAACTATGGAATGAGGTTCATGACATTGTACAGGAGACAGGAATCAAGCCCAGCCCCAAGAAAAAGAAATGCAATAAGGCAAAATGGCTCTCTGGGGAGGCCCTTACAAATAGCTGTGAAAAGAAGAGAAGCAAAAAGCAGAAGAGAAAAGGAACGATATACCCATTTGAATGCAGAGTTCCAAAGAATAGCAAGGAGAGATAAGAAAGCCTTCCTCAGCAATCAATGCAAAGAAATAGAGGAAAACACTAGAATGGGAAAGACTAGAAATCTCTTCAAGAAAATTAGAGATGCCAAGGGAACATTTCATACAAAGATAGGCTCAATAAAGGACAGAAATGGTATGGACCTAACAGAAGCAGAAGATATTAAGAAGAGGTGGCAAGAATACACAGAAGAACTGTACAAAAAAGATCTTCATGACCCAGATAATCATGATGGTGTGATCACTAATCTAGAGCCAGACATTCTGGAATGTGAAATCAAGTGGGCCTTAGAAAGCATCACTATGAACAAAGCTAGTGGAGGTGATGAAATTCCAGTTGAGCTCTTTCAAATCCTGAAAGATGATGCTGTGAAAGTGTGGCGCTCAATATGCCAGCAAATTTGGAAAACTCAGCAGTGGCCACAGGACTGGAAAAGGTCAGTTTTCATTCCAATCCCAAAGAAAGACAATGTCAAAGAATGCTCAAATTACTGCACAATTGCATTTATCTCACATGCTAGTAAAGTAATGCTCAAAATTCTCCAAGCCAGGCTTCAGTAGTACATGAACTATGAACTTCCAGATGTTAAAGCTGGTTTTAGAAAAGGGAGAAGAACCAGATATCAAATTGCCAACATGCACTGGATAATTAAGAAAGTAAGACAGTTCCAGAAGAACATCTATTTCAGCTTTGTTGACTATGCCAAAGCCTTTGACTGTGTGGATCACAATAAATTGTGGAAAATTCTGAAAGAGATGAGAATACCAGACCACCTGACCTGCCTCTTGAAAAACCTGTATACAGACCAGGAAGCAATAGTTAAAATTGGACATGGAACAACAGACTGGTTCCAAATATGAAAAGGACTACATCAAGTCTGTATATTGTCACCCTGCTTATTTAACTTACGTGCAGAGTACATCATGAGAAGCGCTGGGCTGGAAGACGCACAAGCTGGAAACAAGATTGCCAGGAGAAATATCAATAACCTCATATATGCATATCATACCACCTTTATGGCAGAAAGTGAAAAGGAACTAAAGAGTCTCTTGATGAAAGTGAAAGAAGAGAATGAAAAAGTTTGCTTTAAGCTCAGCATCCAGAAAATGAAGATCATGGCATCTGGTCCAATCACTTCAAGGGAAATAGATGGGGAAACAGTGGAAACAGTGGCTGACTTTACTTTTCTGGGCTCCAAAATCACTGCAGATGGTCATTGCAGCCATGACATTAAAAGATGCTTACTCCTTGGAAGGAAACTTATGACCAACATAGATAGCATATTAAAAACAGAGACATTACTTTGCTTACAAAGGTCTGTCTAATCAAGACTATGGTTTTCCCAGTGGTCATGTATAGATGTGAGATTTGGGCCATAAAGAAAGCTGAGCACCGAAGGATTTATGCTTTTGAACTGTGGCATTGGAGAAAATCTTGAGAGTCCCTTGGACTGCAAGGAGATCCAACCAGTCCATTCTAAAGATCAGTCCTGGGTGCTCTCTGGAGGGAATGATGCTAAAGCTGAAACTCCAATACTTTGGACACCTCATGTGAAGAGCTGGTTCATTTGAAAAGACCCTGATGCTGGGAAAGATTGAGGGCAGGAGGAGAAGGGGATGACAGAGGATGAGATGGTTGGATGGGATCACTGACTCAATGGACATGGATTTAAGAGGACTCTGGTAGCTGGTGATGGACAGGGAGGCTTCATGTGCTGTGGTTCATTGAGTTGCAAAGAGTTGGACACGACTGAGTGACTGAACTGAACTGACAGAAGAAATAGGACTTCCCAGGTGGCTTCATGGTAAAGACTCCCCTTGCCTAGCAAGAGGCATGGGTTTGGTCCCTGGAAGAAAGTTGGGAGAAAGAAATGACAACCAACTCCAGTATTCATGCCTTGGAAATCATATGGACAGAAGAGCCTTGCAGGCTACAGTCCATGGTGTTTCAAAAGAATCAGATAGGACTTAGTGACTAAAGCACAACAAATATAGAAACAAAGTCAAGCTATAGGCTGTGTCTGAATAAATTCCTACATTACAAGGAAATAAATGTTCAAACACAAAGGATAGAAAATGCATGCAAGAAAAACAATAACAAAAGGAAATTTATTTTAGCTTGATTAATATTGTAAAACAAATTTGTGGGAGAAATATATGATGACTGTAGACTAATGTGAAAAATAATGAGCATTTCAACCAATGGTGATTAATGAATACAAAATTTCTAATACAAAGGACCAAATAACTCCAAAATGCAAAAATTAAAATTTGAAATAAATTTGAAAATGGAAAAAAATTTTAACAGTTTTTTCTGTTTGAACAGATAAAAAAGTAATACATGTGTGTATACTAAGACCAACACAACACCAATCAAAAATTGCCTAAGGAATATATGTAGAATACTATACCCAACCATTGGAGAGTTCATATTCTTCTCAAACAACATTTTACTCAATATTTTTTAAAAGATCATGTTCAAGGTTCTACTTTAATAGGTTTAGAAGACAACTTAGAATAGAAACAAAATATACAAAGTGTATACATATTACAAGAGAACCTAGAACCTAAGTCAATCGCAAGATATGACACATTCTTAATCAGTTAAATTTAATAGAGGTTATATATGGCTCATATAGTACATGGTAAGATTATTTTGAAATTTATATGGGACAATAACAATAAAATGCAATGAATAGACCAAGTACCCATGAAGGGGCAAAAACAAAATAGTTAGCTTAGTTTTAAATTTTTTGGTATATTGTGGAAATAGAGGTCCAATTTCTTAGAGACAAAATTAGGAAATCATACATGTCACATAAGGTTTTGCTTTTCTAATCAACACAGAAAACCACTAAGCTATAAAAGAAATCAGAGTTGGCTGTATAAAATTTAAGTCTTTTGTAAAACAGAAGAAGTTAGGATACAAAAATAAATAGAAAGAATGTTTGAAACTTTGTTATCAAATAAAAGATTACTATTTCTACTATTTAAAAAAGTGCAACTTGATTACAAAATTAAATCCAAGTCAGCATATAAAAAGAAAGATGTATGAAAAAAATCACAAATAGTGAAACCAAATAACAATGATGTCAAATGGTATGTTAAAAAATTTTTTTTTAAATGGTATGTTAAATTTCTTACTGATCAAGGAAATGAAAATTCAATTCACAATGATATATCACTATACATCCAGCTTATTACCAAAAAATAAGGAGGACAGTACCTTCGACATTTGGTGGAGTTGATGGGGGGTGATTCTGGGAACTATTCTGAATAACCAAAGGGGGGGAAAAACAGTTTTGAAAAATAAAGTTTTACTCAAACACTTAAAATTTATATCAAAATATCAAATTATACAAAAGCCTACATTAGGCATCAAAATATCATAGCATCTGCATCCATGACAACCACCACATGGGACAAAAAAAAAGAAGAAAAGTTGGAGATAGAGCATAGGAAGAAACACTTTAATATAGTCCCAGCTTCTCTGGTGGCTCAGAGGATAAAGCATCTGCCTGCAGTGCAGGACACCTGGGTTCTATCCTTGGTTGGAGAAGATCCCCTGGAGAAGGAAATGGCAACCCACTCCAACATTCTTGCCTGAAAAACCCCATGTGCAGAGAAGCGTGGCACGACGGAGCCACTTCACTTTCATCATTTAAAGTCAAATCAAGAGAGATAGGGAAGAATATTCAGGCACTTAGCAGCACATAAATCTAATTCCAGTATCAGCTCAGTCACTCAGTCTTGTGGGACTCTTTGCAACACCATGGACTCGAGCACACCAGGCCTCCCTGCCAATCACTAATGCCTGGAGCTTGCTCAAACTCATGTCAATCGAGGCAGTGATGCCATCCAACCATCTCACCCTCTGTCGTCTCCTTCTCCTTCCCTCAATCTTTCTGAGCATCAGGGTCTTTTCTAATGAGTCAGTTCTTCACATTAGGTGGCCAAAGTATTGGAGTTTCAGCTTCAACATCAGTCCTCCCAATGAATATTCAAGACTGATTTCCTTCAGGATTGACTGGTTTGATCTTGCAGTGCAAGGAACTCCCAAGAGTCTTCCATTCTTCAGTGCTCAGCCTTCCTTATGGTTCAATTCTCACACCCATACATGACCACTGGAGGAAGCATAGCTTTGACCAGACAGACCTTTGTTGGCAAAGTAATGTCTCTGTTTTTGAATATCTTGTCTAGGTCTGTCATAGCTTTTCTTCCAAGGAGCTAGCATATTTTAGTTTCGTGGCTGCAGTCACTATCTATCTGCAGTGATTTTGGAGCCCAAGAAAATAAAGTCTCTCACTGTTTCCTTTGTTTTCCTATCTATTTGCCATGAAGTGATATTGTATTCTTTTTATAATTAAATACTTTTTGTGCATGGAGCATTTAATCGGTGATTACCTTATAGATGCAACATTCATACGATGATTATCTACTTCCCCACAAAGAGGTTTAATGAATTCCAAAGAGAAGAAATAGTACAAAATACATTTTTCAATCTTAATAGAATGAAACTAGACATAGATAGGAAAATAGAAATAAAAAGGATGCTACAAATGAAAATTAAAAAAAAATCCTATCGACAAGATCAATGAAACTTCTCTTCAAACAACTCTTGAGTTGAAAGGAAATCCAAACTGCAATTTAACCTGGAATATAATTAAGCAATTATCATGACCCCAATGACAATTCTGACTTTTTATAGCTCAAAAGCTTAGGGAAAGAGCACAAAATAATGAAAGAATATGGAACAAAAATTAGATAACAATAATTACTGGATTAGCAGCAAAATACTATAAGACTTGGTGATAGAATCTTCAAGTCAATTCTCTGAATAAAATATTAAAATAAATCCCAAGCATTCTCATTCCAAGGACAAAACATTCTTTGTTAATATTCCAATTTTGTTACTTATATGAGATGATAGATATTCACTAAACTTACTGTGGTAATAATTCGTGATGTAAATCATATCATAATGCTGTATGTCAACTCTACCTCAATATAATGGGAAAGGTAAAATAAGCAGCTTTCATTTCAGTTCAGTTGGTCAAACATGTTAGACTCTTTACGATCTCATGGACTGCAGCATTTCAGGCTTCCCTGTCCATCACTAACTCCTGGAGTTTGCTCAAACTAATGACCATCGAGTCAGTGATGCCATCCAATGATCGTATCTTCTGTTGTCCCCTTCTCCTCCTGTCTTAAATATTTCCCAGCATCAAGGTATTTTCCAGTGGGTCAGTTCTTCATATCAGGTGGCCAAAGTATCAGGGCTTCAGCTCAGCATCAGTCCTCCCAGTGAATATTCAGGACTGAGTTCCTTTAGAATTGACTGGTTGGATCTCCTTGTAGCCCAAGGGACTCTCTAGGGTATTCTCTAACACCACACTTCCAAAACATCAATTCTTTGGCACTCAGCTATTTTTATGGTCCAACTCTCACACACATACATGACTATTGGGAAAACCGTCGCTTTGGCTAGATGGACCATTGTTGGCAAAATAATGTTTCTGCTTTTTAATATGCTGTTTAGTGTGGTCATAGCTTTTCTTCCAAGGTATAAGTATCTTTTAATTTCATGGCTATAGTTACCTCCTCAGTGATTTTTGAGCCCAAGAAAATAAAGTCTCTCACTGTATGCATTGTTTCCCCATCTATTTTCCATGGAGAGATGGGACTGGATAACATGATCTTTGCCTTCTGACTGTTGAGTTTTAAGCCAGCTTTTTCACTCCCCTCTTTCTGTTCAAGAGACTCTTTAGTTCCTCTTTGTTTTCTGCAGCAAGGGTGGTGTCATCTGCATATATGAGGTTATTGATATTTCTCATGGCAGTCTTGATTTCAACTTGTGCTTCATCCAGACCAGCATTTCTCATGATGTACTCTGCATATAAGTGAAATAAGCAGGGTGGCAATATACAGCCTTCTTGTTCTCCTTTCTCAATTTGGAACTGGTCTGTTCAATGTCTGGTTCTAACTATTCTTGGAGAAGCTTTATACAGTCAGCAAAAACAAGATTGGGAGCTGTGGCTCAGATCTTGAAGTCTTTATTGCAAAACCAGGTTTGTAATCAGAAATAAGAAATAATATACAACATAAAGATTCAAGGAAAATATTCATTAGGTTTTCAAAGAAGCCTAGGAATAACTTTGCTCAAAACTGTAAAAATGAATTTGAGACCTATGACTATAAATTTGAAGTCTTGAATGAAGTAGACAATTTTGTATGAACATACATTATAGTAAATAATCCTGGTGCATATAAAATCATCAAACAAGCAAACACCTCATTGAAAAAGAGAGAAAAATTTATCCAAAACTGCTCGGAAATTCCAAAGCCCAGATAGTATAATGGAGAATTTAATTTTAAGGAACAGAAGTTTCCACACATATTAAACTTGTTCCAGAAAATGAAAAGAAAGATTTTTTAAAGCTTGCATAGCACAAGCATCTTCAAAGATGATGCAGTAAAAGAAAAACTATAAGTTAATCTGATTAACTTACAAGCAAGAATATCACCTATTAGCAAACATAAACCGGAAACCTTAAAGTAATAAAAAAAAAATTACAAAGAATTATTTTTTCACCCTCAGGAGTGCAAAATCTCTTTATATTTCGTAAATAATATATTTGATAGAGTAATATATGCCACTTATACATTACATACAACATATATCATAGTATTATTATAAATAGGTATTTAAGAGATAACAGCAACTTATAATGACATCAAATCCTTAATAAAATATGAATAAATAAAAATTACTAGGAAAATGTGATAGTGAGAGAGCAGATAGGCAAATTAAAACAATGAGAAGTCAAGAAATGCGTGTAAATGTTATAAAAATGTAGTATACAGTATATTTTGAGCTTCGATCTTTTCCCAAGCCAGCAACTTGCAGTAAGATACTCCCTCTTGATGCTGGAAAGAGTCAGGGAACCATAACTCCTAGTCAGTCACAGGATCTCAAGGGTAAATAACCTATATATACATTTAGACCTTGTGGGTTCAGTTGTGTCCTACTCTTTCTGACCCTTTGGACTATAGCCCACCAGACTCCTTTGTCCCTTGGATTGTTCACAGAAGAGTACTTGAGTGGGTTGACATTTTTTACTCCACGGGATCTTCCTGAACCAAGGATTGAAGCCTATCCCCTGCATCTCCTGCATTGCAGGCAGATTCTTTACCACTGAGCCTTTGGGGAAGCCCAGAGTACTACTTACAACCATTTAAAATCCATAGAACTATTATCTTTTTTAACTTTCAGTACAGCATTCAATAAATTATCTGAGATATTCAATATTTTATTATGAAATAGGCTTTGTGTTAAATGATGAGTTGATTTTGCTTACCTGCTAGCTAATATAAGTGAACTGAGAACACTTAAGGTGAGCTAGGCTAAGGTATGATGTTTAGTAGATTAGACATATTAAACGCATTTTTGACTTAGGATCTTTTCAACTTACAATGAGTTTAATAGGGACATAACCTCATTGTAAGTCAAGCAAGATCTGTAGTTGTTTTGGGAGATGTGTTCTTTGCTTTCCACACCATGTGAATTTAATGTAAAGTATACCAATCTGGGATGAAACGTGTTAGGAAAATTATATTTATTATTCACCTAAGAAATATTTTATAAACATGTGCATGTGTGAGCCCAGTATTTTGTATACTGAGAAGCAAGTGTTAATTACTGAAAGTCAGGCAGCTGTGAAAATATTTTCTCCTATGATAACGTTCTCTTCACATCACTGATTTGTTTGTAGAGTAAAGATAAAAAGGAACTCAAAATCCGTATCAGATGGGAATCAACTGGATGTGGTGAAAGCTGAAAACAAAACATGCTTCATAATTACATTGTTTCAAGGGCACACTGGAAAGTAACAGAGGTAACTTCCCTAGGATTTCTTTCTGTGATTAATTTTGTAAATTGAGTTCTAAGCTTCTTAGCATATATATATATATATATACACACACATATATATATATGTATTGCATTGTTTTCTCAGAAAATATGGATTTTTTTAACATATGAACTTTCTTGTACTTAAGCTTGAATGTATAAAGTCCTTTGTCAGTAACTTATTTTCATGAGCATTCTTATGTATCATTAAACATCCAAGGTAGGGGCTTCCCTTATGGTCTAGTGGTTAAGACTTTGCTCTTCTACTGCAGGGGGCATGAGTTTGAGCACTGGTCATTCCAATTCAGGCTTTCTTTTCTAATCATGCAGCTTTTGTATGAATAGATAAATATTATGAAAGCACTGGGCTTCCTTGTTGGCTCTGTGGTCAAGAATTTGCCTGCCAATGCAGGAGCCACAGAAGACTCAAGTTCAGTTCCTGAGTCTGGAAAATCCTCTGGAGGAGAAAATGGGAAGCCACTCCAGTATTTGTGCCTGGGAAATCCCATGGACAGAGAAGTCTGGTGGGCTACAGTCCATGGGTTGCAAAGAGGCGGACACAACTGAGTTCCTGAGCACACACACACGCAAAAGGAACTAATGCGATGGAAGTCCATAGGTTATGAGTCCGTATAATTTTGCCAGATATATGACTAAGTCTTTATCTAGCCCTCCAAATTGAATTTCTTCATAGAAGGGTGGTAATAAAAATACTATATCGATATACATCAATATGGGCTTCCCAGGTGGTACTAGTGGTCAAGAATCTGCCTGCCAATGCAGGGGACTAAGAGACTTGAGTTAGATCCTTGGGTGGATAGAATTTAAGCCCACTCAAGTATTCTTTCCTGGAGAATTCCATAGGCAGAGGAGCCTGGTGGGCTACAGTCCATGAGGTCACAAAGAGTCAGACACAACTGAACACACGCAAACATACATCAATCAAAGTCTCAATGGACCTAGTGTCTTAACAACTAAAAGTGAAAACTTTTTTTTTTTAAGTGGAGTCTAGTTTATATTTTTCTACTTGACAAATACTTATTGAATACCAGTTATATACCAGACACATTATTATAATGATCATTCTTATTTTTTTGTAAATTAATATACACATTAGACAAGACACTTTTTTAAAGTATTATCTGTGAGAATTTCCTTTGGACAGCTGGAGGGTGTGCTTTGTTGAGAATTCTTACAAACATCAATTATTTTTCAGTAAATAACATTTAAGCTATTAAAATTCAAGGTAAGTTACTAGAAGTTTGTAGATTAGTTGAATTACAATCACTCCAGAAAAGATCAGAAAAGATACATCAGGGAAAAGAGGGTAAATTGGAAGTAATAAGTATGATAATTGTTGAAGATATGGGCAAGAGATGCAAGTTAGACTGAAATATTAAGCTCTAATTATTGGAAGCATTATAGAAGGAAATGCATTTCTTTTAGATATTGTTTTAAAATAGCTCAGACTAGAGAAGAACAGTGGGTAAATTTCTGTATTCTTGAAGGAGTTCCATACAAAGGCAGTTTTAATATATGTGCATATTTAACAGTAATAAGCTTAGTAAGCTATCAGTATCCACCACATACACCAATTTTTGGCATGGAAGAATGGGATTCCCCAATGATTGAACCAAGTATGCCTAAAAGAAGATTATGATATAAAGTATCAAACATTTTTTCATTACAATATAAGTTAAACTTAATAATAAACATATGATAAAGAAACTTAAATTTATACACTTTAAGTAATTTTAGTTCAGAAGAAAAAGGTATAGTACATAAAAATAACAAAAATGTACAGAAGGAGAAGAGGAAGACAGAGAAGGAGATGGTTGGATTACATCACTGATTCAATGGACATGAACTTGGGCAAACTCTGGGTTATGATGAGGGACAGGGAAGCCAGGTGGACTGCAGTCCATGGCTCACAGGGAGTCAGACACGACTTGGCGATTGAATGGCAACAACAGCAACATGCTGAATATTTACAAAACATTCTATATGATGCAAATTTATAGAAAATTAAAACACTAATATACTGTCAAGTGTAATTAATTGGCCTCAGTGCTAAGTCATAATTTATGCATACCTAATATCATGGGATATCAACACTTACATTCCATATATCATTCAGTGTATATGTATGTCATGTAGAAGTAAATATGTCATACACACATCCACACCATAAACACACATAATATTTTTCTTTAGCTGGACATGCATAGAAAGTAAATAAATGAATAATCAGCAGTATTATAGCAGAAACAAACTACCCAGTTGAGAGCTCCAAAACACTAGATAGTCCATAAGCCTTCTTGTTTATACATGTGAATGTGCCAAAAAGTTTATGTGTTAAGTATTTTTTAACAAATGAAGAAACTAAAAAAGAAACACTCTAGTATACTGTGTCTACTGGAGAAGAAAATGGGAACTCACTCCAATATTCTTGACTGGGAAATCCCATGGAGAGAGAAGCCTGGCAGAAATCCAAGAGTTGAACATGACTTCGGGATCAAACCATGCCCACCACTATACTGTGTGTACAGGTAGTTGTGTGTCTATAACAAACTTTCCTCTGTATCTGTCAATAATGACTATTAAAAAATACGCTCTCTAGTTCACATGTTATAACACAACAACATACCACATTAACTGTATAAAGGATCCATTTCTAAAAATATATGTATAAAACTATCTTGACATAAATTTGAATAGATGTTCCTTCAGATTAAGTTCTTGGAAACTTTCCTTCTGTGATCAATGAAGAATATTCTCTCATCAAAGAGTGTATAACACATATCTGTTCATGTGGAATTCAAAAACAATCCAATTTATATTTCTGAATATTTATGTAAGTCCTTACCTTAAGTTTCATACTTTGATACTCATTGAATTATTTTCAAAACTATTGAGGATATAGACAAAATGAAATTTTTCTGATACTAACCTTATTCTGGTACAAGGCTAGGATTATCACTGTGTGCCACATTCTCATTCCAATTCTGCAACTTTCCAAATTGTCTTTTCTTCCCTCTGAATGGTTGTTGATTTTTCGTGAGATTCTCTTTATGGTAAACAATTAATGGAATATCCATTCCCACATTTACAAAATAAATTTTTGTTTCTCCTCTAAGAATCTGCCAAAAATAATTCTTTTTTTTTAGATGACTTTATTTTGCTTTTTCTTTCTTTCTTTTTTATTTTACTCTATTTTACCTTAAAATACTGTATTGGTTTTAAAAAATAATTATTTAAAATGAGAAATTCTTATCTGTTTAAACAGTAAAATAAAATGAACCATAGTTAAATAAAAATTTCTAATTAACCTTTAGCTTTTATTATAAAATATATTACCAATACA